>JALJCO010003060.1:0-10548 GCA_023101725.1 Atherinomorus stipes
GCGTATCCCACGTGGGGTTTCTATCTGTCCATTGGAAGGCAGGTAACCCTCCACTACACACTAGAAGTAAAGACGGCACGACTGTAGCTTCGGAGTTGAGAGAAGCTAATTAGCTAACTGTTTGTTAGCATGGCGGAACAAACTTGTTTGTCGGCTCTATTTCCTGTCTGTAACAAAATAAGAGCGGAGGGCGGAGCTTCCTTCATACACTGACGGGAGGCAGCCAATCAGACGGAAATTCATGAGAAGGACCCGGAAAAGCTGCCGTTGGACCACAAGCCTCTCTTCTAGTATACAAATACAGCTGGATACAAAGATACCAGAAGGTTTTTTTTAAACAGAAACGATGCAGAACGCATTCAATAATAATGGAGAACACAGAAATATTAATGACATCACCACGGAAGTACTACTTTAAACAGACATGGAACAGCCACGAAGCAAACACGAAACAGACACGGAGCAGCCATGAAGCAAACACGAAACAGCCACAAAGCAGACATGAAACAGCCACAAAGCAGCCACAAAGCAAACATGAAACAGACATGAAACAGCCACAAAGCAGCCACAAAGCAAACACGAAACAGACACGGAGCAGCCATGAAGCAAACACGAAACAGACACGGAGCAGCCATGAAGCAAACATGAAACAGACATGAAACAGCCACAGAGCAGCCACAAAGCAAACACGAAACAGACATGAAACAGCCACAAAGCAGCCACAAAGCAAACACGAAACAGACATGAAACAGCCACAGAGCAGCCACAAAGCAAACACGAAACAGACATGAAACAGCCACAAAGCAGCCACAAAGCAAACACGAAACAGACACTGAGCAGCCATGAAGCAAACACGAAACAGACACGAAGCAAACACGAAACAGACACGGAGCAGCCATGAAGCAGACACGAAACAGCCACGAAGCAAACACGAAACAGACACGGAGCAGCCACGAAGCAAACACGAAACAGACACGGAGCAGCCATGAAGCAGACACGAAACAGCCACAAAGCAAACACGAAACAGACATGAAACAGCCACAAAGCAGCCACGAAGCAAACACGAAACAGACACGGAGCAGCCACGAAGCAAACACGAAACAGACACGAAACAGCCACAAAGCAGCCATAAAACAGACACGGAACAGCCACGAAGCAAACACGAAACAGACATAGAACAGCCACAAAGCAGCCACAAAGCAAACACGAAACAGACACGGAGCAGCCACAAAGCAGCCACAAAGCAAACACGAAACAGACATGAACAGCCACAAAGCAGCCACAAAGCAAACACGAAACAGACATGAAACAGCCACAAAGCAGCCACAAAGCAAACACGAAACAGACATAGAACAGCCACAAAGCAGCCACAAAGCAAACACGAAACAGACATGAACAGCCACAAAGCAGCCACAAAGCAAACACGAAACAGACATGAAACAGCCACAAAGCAGCCACAAAGCAAACACGAAACAGACACGGAGCAGCCATGAAGCAGACACGAAACAGCCACGAAGCAAACACGAAACAGACACGGAGCAGCCATGAAGCAAACACGAAACAGACATGAAACAGCCACAGAGCAGCCACAAAGCAAAAACGAAACAGACATGAAACAGCCACAGAGCAGCCACAAAGCAAACACGAAACAGACATGAAAAACAGCCACAAAGCAGCCACAAAGCAAACACGAAACAGACATGAAACAGCCACAGAGCAGCCACAAAGCAAAAACGAAACAGACATGAAACAGCCACAAAGCAGCCACAAAGCAAACACGAAACAGACATGAAACAGCCACAAAGCAGCCACAAAGCAAACACGAAACAGACACGGAGCAGCCATGAAGCAGACACGAAACAGCCACGAAGCAAACACGAAACAGACACGGAGCAGCCACGAAGCAAACACGAAACAGACACGAAGCAGCCATGAAGCAGACACGAAACAGCCACAAAGCAAACACGAAACAGACATGAAACAGCCACAAAGCAGCCACAAAGCAAACACGAAACAGACACGGAGCAGCCATGAAGCAAACACGAAACAGACACGAAACAGCCACGAAGCAAACACGAAACAGACACGGAGCAGCCACGAAGCAAACACGAAACAGACACGAAACAGCCACAAAGCAGACATAAAACAGACACGGAAACAGCCACGAAGCAAACACGAAACAGACATGAAACAGCCACAAAGCAAACACGAAACAGACATGAGCAGCCACAAAGCAGCCACAAAGCAAACACGAAACAGACATAGAACAGCCACAAAGCAGCCACAAAGCAAACACGAAACAGACACGGAGCAGCCATGAAGCAGACACGAAACAGCCACGAAGCAGCCACAAAGCAGACACGAAACAGACATGAACAGCCACAAAGCAGCCACAAAGCAAACACGAAACAGACATGAAACAGCCACAAAGCAGCCACAAAGCAAACACGAAACAGACACGGAGCAGCCATGAAGCAGACACGAAACAGCCACGAAGCAAACACGAAACAGACACGGAGCAGCCATGAAGCAGACACGAAACAGCCACGAAGCAAACACGAAACAGACACGGAGCAGCCACGAAGCAAACACGAAACAGACATAGAACAGCCACAAAGCAGACATGAAACAGCCACAAAGCAGCCACAAAGCAAACACGAAACAGACATAGAACAGCCACAAAGCAGACATGAAACAGCCACAGAGCAGCCACAAAGCAAACACGAAACAGACACGGAGCAGCCATGAAGCAAACACGAAACAGACATGAAACAGCCACAAAGCAAACACGAAACAGACATAGTACAGCTATGAAGCAAACACGAAACAGACACGGAGCAGCCACGAAGCAAACACGAAACAGACATAGAACAGCCACAAAGCAGACATGAAACAGCCACAAAGCAGACATGAAACAGCCACAAAGCAGACATGAAACAGCCACAAAGCAGCCACAAAGCAAACACGAAACAGACATAGAACAGCCACAAAGCAAACACGAAACAGCCACAAAGCAAACACGAAACAGACACGGAGCAGCCATGAAGCAAACACGAAACAGACATGAAACAGCCACAAAGCAAACACGAAACAGACATAGAACAGCCATGAAGCAGACATTTAACAGACATATAACAGCCACAAAGCTTTTCCAGGACTTTTTACTCTTTTCTTTTTCCATGTGTTTTCCATGACTGGAAAGTGTTCAATCATTTTCCAGGATTTCCAGGACGTGTAGGATCCCTGACGATGATCTGGTAACCCCCAGTTTGAAAACCGCTGCTTTACTGACAGTATTTTTTAGAAAAAAATAGTGGAAACAGTTATTTTTACTGTTTATCGTGACATGATGACATTTCTGCAGCACGGATTCAACCACTGGTCATTCTCCTTCGCTCTGTTTCTGAAATCATTTAAAAATCTGCGTCAAACTTCCCAATAACAATATTTATCTTGTACGTTGCATGTTTTTTAAACCACAAACAGTGATTAAACAGCTAAACTACAGAGGAAGAAAAGTGGTAAAATTTCACTCTGTCATTTCCTGATCGCAGCTTTGGAAGGGAAGGTTCGTTAATTATAGCACCTACAAGGGTGAAATGCAACAAACTGGTGTGATTTGAGCTACAAAGATGATAATAAAGGTAGAAACTAAAGTTAAAGGGTTGTGAGAGAGGAAAGTGAACAACAAAAAAAAGACGAACTTTCTGGCAGCTGACAGGGCGAAGCAGCACCAGAGATGTGGTCTCATTAACACGGAGGCTGCAGCTTCCTGCTTCGGCTGCTGGTTTTCACGTTCACGGCCGAGTTTCTGCTCCGCGGCGAATCATGGCGGCGCTCAGAAACTCCATTTATGGAGCTGGAAGCAGAACACACACTTCCTCACCAACGGCAGACTCGTCTTCTGAGTCAAGACGAAACGCTTCGAGCCGTGAAGAGGAAGTGGTGATGCACGTGCACGCGCGTGCGAGCGTCAAGCGTGTGCATGTGTTTCCTTATTTGGCAAAGTGGAATGAAAGACACACTCAGAGTTTATGAAGCTTCAAAAAAGATCCGGTCTCAGTCGACGCGGTGGCTTTTACAGGAAACTGAGTTTAAACTTTCCACAGGCCACGCCCACTTCCTGTTGACGGTTTATACTTCCTTTTCAGAGGCCCAACCCCCCCACACACACTCTACCGCTCTCTCTCTCTGTGAGAAGTTTGAATCGAACCACAAGCATCTACAGGTGTACCTCAAGGCTCCATTCTAGGACTCTGCTGTGATGTGATGCACCTTCATGCTAAAGGGATGCCCCTTACCAAAAAGAAGTATTCCTCAAGTACATGTCATTAAGTATACTCAAGTAAAGTAAAGTTTATCCCCCCAAGTGTACTTCTATTTCCCTTACCAAAAAGTAGTACATGCAAGTAGGCCTATGCCTGATTTTAAACTTTAATTAGGAGTTAAGTAGGAGTTAATTAGGAGTTAATTAGGAGTGCCCGGGAGTCACTTCTCCGCCCGGAGGAGTGACTCCCGGGCCAGAGAGCGGCGGTGGTGTCCCGGGGCCCCCCAAGGCCAAGAGTGCGGCTGCCAAGAGGAGCAGCCGCCGTAGACCCGGGACTGACCCAAGAAGAAGAAGCAGAGATGCCGACCACCGCAAGCCCTTTTAGCCCTTTATCTTTTTTTAGTTTGCTACTTTTAGTTGGACTTTCAGGATTATAGTATCACTTTTTAGTTTAGTAGTTTTATTTTCTTTATAAAGCTTTTATTTCTTTTAACCACCTGCTGACGACGGCCTGTCCTTCTTTCCCCTCCTCTTGCAGTCGCCGGTATCGGTAAAGACCACCTCTTACACTAATATTTAAACTTTTGAATGATATGCTTTCATAGTAGTACATTAATAGTACATTTACTTTGAAAACCTCCGTTTCATATCATATCACTTTTGGTCTACTTAAGTGTATTTTAGTCTACTTAAAAGTGTACTTTATAAAGTTAAAAGTAAGCTTGAAGTTTTTGTAGGAGTAAACTAAGCAAGATTACTTTCAGTATACTTTTTAAAAACATTACTTAAGACTGTATACTTGTTAGTATACTGAGAGTACATTAGGTATCAATGTACTTTGTGAATAAAAGTATATGTGGGGGATATGCTACTATTGCTGAGGTATTCATTTTAGAACTTTAATTAAGACAGTATTTTCAGTTTACTGTTAATGTTACCCTTATCAGAAAAATATACTTAAGTTTACTTTGCATTTACTAATAGATATACTAGAAGTTTAAGTATATCTTAGCCATATAATAAATATTTAAACTTTTGAATGATAATGCTTTAATAGTACATTTTACTTCGAAAACCTCATATAGCCTTGTATATGATTTTTAGGTCTTACTTAAAAGTGTATTTTAGGGTAAACTTAAAAAGTGGTAACATTCTAGAAAGTAAAAGTAAGCTTGAAGTTTTTGTAGGAGTAAAATTAACAAGATTACTTTCAGTATACTTTGAAATACTTGAAGTGGGCCAATTTAGTTCCAAAAATGTATACTTGTTAGTATTTAGATAGTACATTAGTATCAGTGTACTTGGTGAATAACAATACACTTGGGGGATAAACTTTACTATACTTGAGTATACTTAATGACATGTACTTAAGCAATACTTCTTTTTGGTAAGGGGCATCGCATCACAGCAGAGTCCTAGAACGGAGCCCTGAGGTACACCTGTAGATGCTTGTGGTTCTATTCAAACTTCTCACAGAGATTTTTTTGCCTTTTTGGAGCAGAGACGCCACACCCAGATAACTCAAGACATTCAGCAACACCCTTTGATCAAAAGAGCACCCGGAGAAACCAGAATCAGGGACCCACCGCGCTTCCAAACTGGAATCAGTCATCGTTCCAGGTGACGTTTGGTCGATCTCTACCATCACACATTCATGGATTATAATCTCAGACATAGGAGCCTTCCTGATGACTCACCCACGTCTTTCCAGAATGTTCTGTTACCGTTAGAAAAGAAAAATCTCATTTACAGAAGAACATTTTAAAGTATCGCGGAGCAACGTATAATTCTAGCGGTGACATCTCACACCGTATTTTCAGGACATAAAGTCGCACTTTTTTCATAGTTTGTCTGCTTGGCGGCGACTTATATATCAAAATATATACAATTTAACATATTTCTAAGTGTTAATTTATACTGACTGACGTGAGGCAAGGAGTAAACGTTACCGTCTGAGGGTACATGTTGGCGCTCTCGGCTTGTGACAGCTATATTCTGCTCCAAGGTAAAGATCCCAAAACAGCCTTATCTCAGCGAGACGAGTTCATTTTGAACATGTGGCTGTGCTGCCTGGAACAAACCCCCAAAAACCATGATTATCCTTTTTAATTATGACGTTTATTATCATTATTATCATTATTAGAATTAGAGTGATTGGAAAGTTTTAGCAGTAACAAATAGGATATAAAAAATCTGAAAAATGCCCTGCTTTGCTGTTATTTACAGAAAATGACCACCACTTATAATCCAGTGCGACTTATACGTTTTTCCTCTTCGTGACGCATTTTTTTACTGGTGCGACTTATAGTCCAGAAAATACGGTATGTTTGACTGGACAATCGTAGGAACGGTGGCGCGTTTGGTGACATAATGAAGAAGTTATATCATAAATGTTGAAGTTATGGATAGTCCTCTACCATCTTTATTATTCTTGTGTATAACAATATCCATCTTCATGTCTCTGGAGTCACGTTGCTATGGCAACCTGACAGCTGCTGCCGGTGGAGACGGTAGAAACTCTGGGTTTCTGTGGAGGGGCTCTGCTGCCCCCCGCTGGACGCATGCAGGTACTGCATGTTGCTGCTTCACGTGTGGAGGAAACGACACGACACAAGCTCAGGCTCAAACTGTTTATTATCCCTCTGTAACCATGGTAACCATTGATGCCATCGGGTGGGAGGTGGGGGTCACAGTTCTACAATAAGACATAATCACCGCTGACATCACAGCAATAGTCTCAACTGAACTTATTTTACATTCTTTTCTTTACAAAAAGAAGTTAAAACCGTGTGTGTGCGTGTGTGTGTGTGTGTGCGTGTGTGTGCGTGTGTGTGTGTGTGTGCGTGTGTGTGCGTGTGCGTGTGTGAGACATGATCAGCTCCTCTTTTAACACTGGTGATGTCATCGAGCTTCATCCAACCGTGAGTTCATTTTAAAGGAGCAGTCCACCGTTTCCTGCAAACACCAGACTGCTCCTTTAAATCAGAGTCCAGGTGTGGTCCAGGTGTGGTCCAGGTGTGCCGTGTTAGCGGTCCAGGACGTAGGTCTTGTAGAGGCGGTTCATCTGTTCCAGGAAGATGAAGGTGAGGACGGTGTGCGGGCCGAGGCGAGCGTAGTACGGCGTGAAGCCTTTCCAGAGAGAGAAGAAGCCCTCGTTCTGGATCACCCGCATCAGGACCTCCTGCAGGGCACACGGGTAAACAACAAACAGGTAAACAAAGACGTCAAAAACAGAGATGTCATACACAGACAGGTAAACAAACAAGTAAACAAAGACGTTAAAAACAGCGATGTCATGCACAGACAGGTAAACGACAAACAAGTAAACAAAGACGTTAAAAACAACAATGTCATACATAGACAGGTAAACGACAAACGGGTAAACAAAGACGTTAAAAACAACAATGTCATAAACAAACAGGTAAACGACAAACGGGTAAACAAAGACGTTAAAAACAACAATGTCATAAACAAACAGGTAAACGACAAACGGGTAAACAAAGACGTTAAAAACAACAATGTCATAAACAAACAGGTAAACGACAAACGGGTAAACAAAGACGTTAAAAACAACAACATTAACAACAGTAAAGACTTTTTCATTTCTTGAACGGAAAACTCTGACCGAATTTCAGGGTTCCTGACATATCGTGCTGCGTTTAGACCAAATCCTCCCTCCGAGCAGCTGACCGATCAATCATCGACGTAATGTGCTTTCTCAGATCAGGACATTGAAACATCTGCTTCTGCAGGTCTCCGACAACTCACCAGACCGTTCTTGTACTCCGGCTTCCCGTCAATCATCCTCATGTTCTGGATCCTGAAACACACCAAGTACTAAATTACTTACAGCAGAAGAAGAAGCAGCAAAAGAAGCAGAATGAGAAGAGTGGGTCAGTTTTATCAGCTAGTTTTATTCTGAAAACAGGGAGCACCCCTCAGAGGGTTTCCAATACTATCCAGCTGCAGCCCCGGAGCGCACGCCCCTGATGGGTCAGACGCCCCTGATGGGTCAGACGCCCCTGATGGAACAATACGCCCCTGATGGGTCAGACGCCCCTGATGGAACAATACGCCCCTGATGGGTCAGACGCCCCTGATGGAACAATACGCCCCTGATGGGTCAGACGCCCCTGATGGAACAATACGCCCCTGATGGAACAATACGCCCCTGATGGGTCAGACACCCCTGATGGGACAGACGCCCCTGATGGGTCAGACGCCCCTGATGGCACAGACGCCCCTGATGGGACAGACGCCCCTGATGGGTCAGACGCCCCTGATGGGTCAGACGCCCCTGATGGAACAAACGCCCCTGATGGGTCAGACGCCCCTGATGGCACAGACGCCCCTGATGGGACAGACGCCCCTGATGGGTCAGACGCCCCTGATGGGACAGACGCCCCTGATGGGTCAGACGCCCCTGATGGGTCAGACGCCCCTGATGGGACAGACGCCCCTGATGGGACAAGACGCCCCTGATGGAACAGACACCCCTGATGGGACAAGACACCCCTGATGGGTCAGACGCCCCTGATGGAACAAACGCCCCTGATGGGTCAGACGCCCCTGATGGGACAGACGCCCCTGATGGGTCAGACGCCCCTGATGGCACAGACGCCCCTGATGGGACAGACGCCCCTGATGGGTCAGACGCCCCTGATGGAACAGACGCCCCTGATGGAACAAGACACCCCTGATGGGACAGACGCCCCTGATGGGACAGACGCCCCTGATGGGACAGACGCCCCTAATGGGACAGACGCCCCTGATGGAACAATACGCCCCTGATGGTCAAACGCCCCTGATGGGACAGACGCCCCTGATGGGACAGACGCCCTGATGGAACAGACGCCCCTGATGGTCAAACGCCCCTGATGGGACAGACGCCCCTGATGGGACAGACGCCCCTGATGGAACAGACGCCCCTGATGGGACAAGACGCCCCTTATGGGACAGACACCCCTAATGGGACAGACGCCCCTGATGGAACAATATGCCCCTGATGGGACAGACACCCCTGATGGGACAGACGCCCCTGATGGGACAAGACGCCCCTTATGGGACAGACACCCCTAATGGGACAGACGCCCCTGATGGGACAAGACGCTCCTGATGGGACAGACACCCCTAATGGGACAGACGCCCCTGATGGGACAAGACGCTCCTGATGGGACAGACGCCGCTGATGGTCAGACGCCCCTGATGGTCAGAAGCCCCTGATGGGACAGACGCCCCTGATGGGACAGACGCCCCTGATGGGACAATACACCCCTGATGGAACAGCAGCCCCTGATGGAACGATACGCCCCTGATGGGACAGACGCCCCTGATGGGACAGCAGCCCCTGATGGAACGATACGCCCCTGATGGGACAATACACCCCTGATGGAACAGACGCCCCTGATGGAACGATACGCCCCTGATGGAACAGACGCCCCTGATGGGACAGACGCCTCTGATGGGTCAGACACCCCTGATGGGACAGACGCCCCTGATGGGTCAGACACCCCTGATGGAACGATACGCCCCTGATGGAACAGACGCCCCTGATGGGACAGACGCCTCTGATGGGTCAGACACCCCTGATGGGACAGACGCCCCTGATGGGTCAGACACCCCTGATGGGACAGACGCCCCTGATGGGTCAGACACCCCTGATGGAACAATACGCCCCTGATGGAACAGACGCCCCTGATGGAACAGACGCCCCTGATGGGACAAGACACCCCTGATGGGTCAGACGCCCCTGATGGAACAAACGCCCCTGATGGGTCAGACGCCCCTGATGGGACAGACGCCCCTGATGGGTCAGACGCCCCTGATGGGACAGACGCCCCTGATGGCACAGACGCCCCTGATGGGACAGACGCCCCTGATGGGTCAGACGCCCCTGATGGGTCAGACGCCCCTGATGGAACAAACGCCCCTGATGGGTCAGACGCCCCTGATGGCACAGACGCCCCTGATGGGACAGACGCCCCTGATGGGTCAGACGCCCCTGATGGCACAGACGCCCCTGATGGGACAGACGCCCCTGATGGGTCAGACGCCCCTGATGGGACAGACGCCCCTGATGGGACAAGACGCCCCTGATGGAACAGACACCCCTGATGGGACAAGACACCCCTGATGGGTCAGCCGCCCCTGATGGAACAAGACGCCCCTGATGGGTCAGACGCCCCTGATGGGACAGACGCCCCTGATGGGTCAGACGCCCCTGATGGGTCAGACGCCCCTGATGGCACAGACGCCCCTGATGGGACAGGCGCCCCTGATGG
>JALJCO010003062.1:600000-851991 GCA_023101725.1 Atherinomorus stipes
AGTTGGGAAAAACAACACTGTAAGAAACATTGGAGCAATTAAACTTCTTATTTTTCCTTCTGGAAAAACAATATGAGCCCAATATGCTGAGCATGCCATTATCTTGCAGTATAAGCATTTACCTGTATCTTGTCATTTATGGGTGTGTTTATAGGCTGGAGGCTAACCTCCAGCTCTTCTTAGCCAAAGCATGTGGTCTTACTGGTTACACTGGCTGAACCAGAATGAACCGTGAACTTGCTGAAGAGAAAGTCAGGATGTGTACTCATCTGCCAAATACTTCCAAAACACAAGTGTTGCTTACAAAATAATCCACTATTGCCCAAACACACACACATATGCTGACACAACATTACACACAACAACTTTATCTATCTTGTCTGACCAGTTTGAGCTGTTTTGAGTTGTTTTCACGGGATGAACTGTCCAAACTCTTCATACCAGACAACGGAAGGCTCAACAGAAGTAGACAGAAAATAGCACAAATAATAATAATGCTCTTGCATTTCAGTCACTTAAATTGAAACAAGGTCATTGCAATACAAACATCAGAAACAACAATGAAAATGCAAACAGAGAAGATTTGCCAAGCCGAGGAGCTCAAATGGGTAATTGTCTCTTAGCTTTACAAAAAAAAAAGAAAAAAAAAAGGAGTGAAACAGCTGTAGGGGGGAAAAAAGAGTCATCTGATTTAACAGTGTTAAATCAGACTTTTGACTGTGACAGAGCGGCAACATGGTGGAAGTGGAGCATTCTTTGATTTTTTTTCTTTTTGTTTTTTTATCTGTAATCATGGAATGATTTTGTCATTTTTATGGGTGTTTTCCTTCTTTTAAACACTTGGAAACTCCCAGTTATTTTTAATTCATTTCGACGTTTAGCAGAATGTGGTCACTCAGTTTACTGAAAACCAAATTCTGTTTATATACAAAAAAAGATTAACAGAATCATCCTGCATAACATCACACCATGTTTTAGATCAAAATGAGTTCAAACTTAAAAATAACTCAATTAAAGAAAAAAGTCACCCAGAAGGAAACACAACTCTAGAAATATTAAAATGACCTTTTTCATAAAAACATACTTAGACTCATGAAACTCCAGACAAAGTTATGAGACTTTAAAAGGATGCTAAATTATTGATATCAAATAAAACAAACTTACAGTTGATTAACATAATCCAGAGCGTTGAAGTTAAAATTCAACACCTCCACTGACGAGGAGGAAATGTCTTTCCCAGGTGAGTTGCTGCTGGAAAGGACACATGGCTCCGCCTCCAACAGGTGCACTCAGGGGAGGCAGCAATGAAGGATTTCCACAGGGCTTAATTTGAGCAGGAACCTATCGGAAGGCGATCCGGCCCCTCCGACTTTGGATCCGGAAACTGTTTTAATGGATCCACCACCCCGTGTCAATATCTAGCACTAGGACTCCCAGAACTCTATCATTACTTGAACTCCCAAGGCCATCAATTCAATAACTGCAGTTACAATGACCGATAAGGATGCCGCCATATATCCAATCCATACAAGAAGTCTTCAGCGGAATTTAGTTAAACACTGCCAGTGTCTATCTGCAGCCTGCAAACAGATGCATATAGTGGAGTTGGGTGGTTAGGAGAAGGGTCAGGGTTAGGGTTCTGATTGGAACTTGAGGTGTGGATTGGATGTATGGCGACGTACCGTGACTGCAGTTTGGTCCCTCTCCGTCAGTTTGATGGCTGGCATTCTGAATGCCAGGGTGGTGATGACATCACATTCCATTGGCCAGAAGGCTAAATGTATTCCCCCATGTTTAGATTATTATTTTGACAAGGATTAATAATAGTTTTTGATCAATAACGTATTGTTTTATTGGTATTTGTAAATACTGTAGTATTGACAAACAACAGAGTAGTAGGTGCTTTTATAAAAAAAAAAAATTAAAAAAAAATATTTATTTGGCAGATCATTTGTTTGTAGTTGAACTTCTTATGCCAAAAATATTAAGACAAAAATAAAAACAAAAATTGTTATTTTTTACAAACATTTGAAAAAAAAAAGAACGGCTTGTGTTACGGGTTATCATTATGTGGGCTATAATTGTGATTTTATTTATTTATTTATTTATTTTACATAGTTTCACAAAGGAAGGGAAGCCTATTTATCATAGCCCGAAATTGTAAAATCCTAAGGCTTTACCTTGAAATAATGTGTCACCTCCTGTCTGATTACGGGACAACTCACTTTCTGACTCGCTGTCACTGGAACTGACGACTGACCAAGAGTCGTCGGACTCCCCCTTGCCTCCAGAATAACTCATCAAGATTTAGAAGTATTTCCAATTCCTTTTGAACAAAAAAAATCTCCTTTTCAAAGCCATTTGTATGGTGCTAGCGGTCTTCATGCAGACAGCATCTACAGTGTCGGTTTCAAGGGAATGCTTGTGCATATTTTCAAATGCGGGAAAAAATGCAATGAAAATAATAGGGCGTCAAAATAGCAGCTGTGGTAGTTAGGGGTAGAAATGCTTACATCTTTTTTTTACTTTGTTATTATTCAAAACCAAATACATAGGACTAAACAAGACAGATTTACTTTGTCTTGTCAATTTGACTTTCAAAACCGTCAAATTGACTGCTCAGGGAGTTCTAGTGTATACATAAAAATGTCACTAAAACATAAATAAATAAATAAATAAATTAGGGCTGTCAGGTGATTTAAAAAATCGATCTAATTAATTACAGGATTTGTAATTAATTGTGATTAATTTAATTAATCACATTTTAATCTCATACCTGCTAAAGCAGTCGTGGGGAACAATGATCCTCAAGGGCCGCAGTCCTGGATAATTTTTTTTTCAATCTGGACCTCATTTCTAGGAGTGTACGTGCATTTACTCGCCGGTAAAGTTTCTGCATCACTGAGTCCTTCGAAAGATATAACGTTGAGTTGCCCTTTGGCGTACATCCAGTAATAATGGCGGAGATGGGGCAGTCACAATATAAGACATTATCTGCAGCAAAACTCTTTGATTTTTGCCAATAATTAAAGTAAAATGAAGGAACGAACAACTGAGTACTATTGTCCTGTGAGTCCTGATTTAGCTTTCCGTTAGTTATCAGGGTGATCTACACACTTTTCAGGGCCGCGCATTCACGATGTGTGCTTCCGTAGTGCTACAGCTGAGAGGAGTAGTCTGACAACAACAAAAACAATTTGCGAAACTCTCAACTCACAGAACAATAGTACTCATTTGTTCGTTCATTCTACTTAAAGCATTGATGAAATCAAGGAGTTTTTGCGGCAAATAATGTCTTATGGAGTGGCTGCCCCATCTCCGCCATTTTACAGGATGCACACCGAAGGGCAACTCAATGTAATATCTTCAAAGCGATGCATGAAACTACAGCGAGCTGTTTTGTTGCAAAAGAGCTGTTAAATACAGTGAAAACAACACACATCTCTAGAATCACATGAAAACCACGCAGTAGAAAACCCTGCAGAAAAGGAAGAGAGACATCCTCTATTCCCTGGCCTCAACAGACCCTCGACCCAGAGACAGAAGTCACTGGCAGAGGCCTTTCAGTATGGCAGCAGAATATCTACGTAGATAAGAGTGGTCATCTTCAGCATCGGTTCATATTCAATTTCAAAGTGCATGTTACTTAAGTGAATGTTACTGGAGCCAAGTCAAAAAAATGTAATTAGGATATTGAAATAATCTAGTACATTTACTCCATCGAAAAGTGTTATCTAAGATAAGACTACATGAGATAAAGCTTTGATTGTTCCAAAACAGGGAAATTTATATATTTAAAGCAACAAGCAAGTGCACACAGTGCAAACAAAATTACATAAGGATGAAAAGATCTAATATCATAAGAGGGCTAGAAAAAAATAGATTGATTTTCTGAAATTGAAACAAATATATTAAATATGATACAGTTCAGACTTGATTGCATATACTGTAAGAACCCTTTTGTGTTACATATGAAATAAATACAGAGTGATTACATACAGGGTAAAGACTTACTATATTATTATTTCCCTTAGCCGTTTCCCTAACAGCTGAGTTTGGCAAAATTCTATAGGTCTTTTGGATCCTTTGGATCTATGAAGCTTAAATATGAAAAAGTATCGGTATTGGTATCGATATCGGCAGTACTCGCTCTGTATTTACTTGGTTTCGGATTGATACCAAAATTCCTGGTACCGCATAGCTCTTGCGAGATGCTTCACACAAATTTAATTGTATATTGTACCAGTATGATGATATCAAGTTGATCTCAAGTAAAGTAATTATTAACTCAAAGTTGTTCTTACTCTATAGCAGGTAATTATGTTAGATGGGTTTTAGCTAAAACTATTTTCAGACCACAGGCGTCTGTCACGGTACAGCAGCTGCTGGATAGTAGGCATTAAATACAGGAATAAAACAAACAAGATGTGAGCAGTCACATGACACTACCAACATTGTTTAAAAATCACTCATTTGTGAATTATCTCTAATTTATTGAAGAAGTGAACTGCATTGTGGGAAACCTGCTCCCTCACCATCACTAATTTCCCTGGACTCATTTTAATTGCACTGATTTAACTTAGGTAAGTTATCTACCATTTTGCCTTCCAAAGTTCGTAGAACTTATTTAAGATTGGTATTACTAACAACTAAGTTAGAATTAAATTATACCTGTTAGAAACATTCTATTAAAACCAATAATACATTTTATAGTGTAGCATAATACCTCAATACTTTATTTTCTCTGTTTTTAGAATATATAGGCTATTATTGCCTAGCAATCATTATGGGCAAAGCAAAGTGATTATACTGTAGAGGGAAACCTTTTTCGTTGCTGTGCCTATGACAATAAACTTGATTTTGAATTTGTTTTAAGGATTTCTATTTGACCTTAGCCTGCCTTCCACTCTAATTTTTACAATTTATTCATTTTCCCACATCATGTTATTTGTTTTTAATTGGTTTATGCTGCACTCCCTTTTTGTGTTTTGAGACAGCAAGTGAGGCACCTGAAGATTAGTTTATCTTCATTACTTATTTGAACATACAGTTATGCCCTATTTTACCGATGGAAACTTCAGGAAACTATCAGCACCGAATTTCAACTTCCCACAAACAAAAGTAACAATGATACATAAACATTACTTCACGTGAGCTGTGAATTCAAGTAAAATGAAAATGCCATAAGTTCTGTTATCAGTGATGAGCTCATTGAGTGATACAGACTGATCAGAAATAAACAAACTTCATTGCCCTCCAGTGGCAACTTTAATTCATTACACACAACAACACTGTGAAGGGTGGACTGAAAATTCACACCATGATTCAACCATAATTCAACAATTTTAATTATATTCAAAAGATTAAAACATTTGGAAAAATCTTGTAAATCATTGCCAAATTATGTTGATGTTTGAAAGCTTGTATGAATAATAAAAAAAAAAACAGTTTGTTCAATCAAAACTGGTTTAAACCCATTATTAAAATAAAAATGATAGATGAATACAACATAACATTACTTGTAAGTATCCATCATGACTTTCTATGACCCATTCAAGATTTTGTCCACTTCCTCTATTTTCACATGATAAAGTGAGTCAGTTTCACTTCTATTTTGTGTCACGTCTGTCCTGTAAAAAGCTTTTTTTTGTCTCATAAAGATTCTGCCCTTTTGATGTCATCAGAACTTTAAATAGCAAATTCCTCTTTTTTCATGTTATTTAAATGCCTTTGAGTGTGAAGGACATAAACAAGGTGGGTATTTCCGTTGTTACTGCAAAATGGGAATTTAGCTATCTCCCTTGTCAATTTTTCACTTCACATTAAAAAGTTATTTTTTATTTAGTAACGCATTTCACTCTTCCACATAGTGATATAAGATATATACTGTATCTTATTGACTTTGAAAAGACAAAGACATTGCCAAGAAATCCTAGATACAGAACAAAGACTTAGGCTGTGTCTGAATGTCCTCCCTACTCCCTAACCCCTCATTCACTACATAGGGCTGCACAATGTAACACACTATCTAGAGCACTCATTCTGCCTGCGATTCGGACACGAAGCTGACTACTTTTTCCTTACCGCAAATCACGTCATTACCAGCTGTCACCGTGGCAACCACGGCGGCACCCATGACACAAAAAAACATTTAATTCCAAATAAATCTGTAAATTTAAGTGAAGATATTTTATTTACTCATATTGTGTTTAATCTTTTTTCGGTTGTTTTTTTGTCTCTTTTTTTCTGCCACTCGATGTGTCCAACACCTTGCGCCATTCAGCTCTCCTCACCACAATGCATTGTGGTCTATATTGATCCGTCTAGGGGAGAGGGACCCAACTGCAGTCACAATACGTCACCATATAGCTGGAAGTCCCAAGCACAAATTTCTTCTTCATGTAACTTACTAAAATATAACCCTAACTCTGACCCTTTCCCTAACCCTAACCACCCGACTACACCACACGCATCTGTTTTCATGCCGCAGATGCTCTTGGCAGTGTTTAACAAACTTCCATGTCTTAAGGACCCTTCAACTCATAAGGTTCCAGTATATACAGCCACCATGGCATCCAGTAAAGGATGAAGAAAGCATTCCGTTTCCTTTTACTTGCTTTAATGAAGTGATGGTAGATAAGCATGTTGTTTTAATCATTTGCTCACGCTTGAACAAAGAAACCAATGAAGGAAAAAAGAAAGCTGCTGCTCCAGCATGCTGTCAAACAAACTAAAGGTACACCTGCTTAAAGACGGACCCCCATTGGCTGCTCAGAATACACACTGAGCCAATCATGCAGTTCAATACTCAGAGAACTACTCAGTGAACTATCACAGGTGTTAAAGGGCACACATACATTAATCTAAGATATTTTCAACACTCCAACACAGACTTCTTGTGTGGATTGGATGTATTGCGGCGCCCTTCTCAGCCATTGTAACTGCAGGAAGGTACTCTTGGTCTAGGGACCATCGAAGCTCACTAGTTTTCAAGATGCATTGTGGATAATTTTGGGTGCACTACTTTTTTTCTTTCTGGACATTCGGACACCACTACAAAATGGCGTGATATAGAGGGATATCCATGTGGCAAATGGCTAGCATGCATCAGTCTTACCTGCGAGCCAGCGGTTCAAACCCCATCTGGGCCCTCCTTCGTCCTGCTACACATGTTTATACATGTTTATACTTTCATGAGCGAGCTTTTCACCACGATGCTTTCAATGTTTAAATAAAAAATGATTGGGTGGATAAAGTTTTGCAGTGGCTAGCCCGAGGTTTGGGAATTCACTACCATTTTAGATTAGGCAGGCTATTTCGCTATTAGGTTTCAAAGTCACAAAAACCCATCTTTTTCCCCTCGCATTGAAGTCCTGTTAAGTCACTTTTCATGATTTTATGTTTTGTTTTGGTCTTATTGTTTTTATTGTTCTTACTATGTGTCTTATTTGGTGTGATTTTTTTCAGTTTTATTCTGAATTTTATGTGTAGTTGGTTGTACAGTGTGCAGCATTTACTGTGGTGGAAGTGCTCTAGAAATAAAGTTGGATGTGATTAGATAAAGCATTTAGAATTGCCTTGGACATAAAATGTGCTATACAAACAAACTTATCTAGCCTTCTCTTCTCAGGAATTGCCTTACTCATATTTGACTGTTGCAGCTGTCCTTGAGGCTTCCTTGTGGTTGCCATTTTCCTGTGGTATTTCAAGGTTCTTGTAGCTCTCCACAACATCTGCTCTTCTGCCTTCTGGGAGTGCAATCCCCTCTCTGTTGACTACCTTTTCTCTTTTCATCAACTCTTTTCATTCAGCTGTATTTTTCTAGTCTGAACAACGTTCTGATGTCCCTGCAGTAGATCCTGCTGGTGAGGATCAATAAGTCGATGTTTCACTTACTCGTTGCGTACAGCTTGATCTCATCCATGCAGAGGAAGTGGCCAATGGTGGCCCTATTCTTGAGTCATATCCATAGCTGATTTAGTTGATTAATTGGCTCAGGGGGTTCAGGCCTACAATGAGAACAGCAAAGGAGACAGAGCATCTCCTTGATAAATGCCACATTAGCTTGAGGTTGGCCTGAGGGGTGGTCTTCCACAGACTGAGTTTGCAACAAAGGTTCCTAGGGTCTTTTTGACCTAGCTTCAGGCATCCTGGGATCCATGTACAGTATGTGGTAAACGTCATTAGTCATAGGCTTCATATGTGTGTGTGTAAAACCATATGTGGCACCTTCAGGCAGTAGAAGACCACACAGAGAGCAGGGAATTGAGGCTAAAATTAACATTAAAGGTGAATGTGAAGACATACTGTCTTTCCAGGGATGCTTTTATTGGACGGCTTTGATTCATTTTCACTTCTTATTTTCAAAAATACATCTTTTTTGTTTCACATTGTTTTATTCCTGTTGTGAAATCAGGGGAAATACCTTTTGGATATTTGTGTCTTTATTTGGAAATTTCTTAAAGGTGATGTCACAGATAAATGAATGAGATTAGGTAAAGCTCGGAGTTGAGGTCAGTAGAGATTTATTTTTACTAAACTCGCTAAATGTGTTTAAGTATAGGAACTATTTTATGCTGGCTATGTATTTTTAATGCTGACCAACAATTTTCAAAAGAAAAAAAAGCCAGCTGTTCTGAACCAGCTGGTTTGCGCATTGGTACAGTAAAGGCCCTTGCAGACAGGACGCACAAAGCGCAGGCGGTTGGTGGCAAACCCATTCATTACCGCTGACGCCGCTGCGCTCAAATTGGAAATTTTTCAATTTGGGCGCTGCACGTTGTGATGACATCTTAGCGCATCCAATAGGAGAGGCCAGTTCAGGTGGGAAAAAAAGTGGTCCTTGGTCAAGGGCGTAGAATTGGGTAGGGACGGTAGGGACGGTAGGGACGTGTCCCTACCAATATTCCGCCGCTACTGTGTCGTCACTATCAGTACAACCCGCTGTCCATAGTGTTTAGTCAATGATTGTGGCATACAATGGGTTAAATGTCGGTCTCTGCTAGAAGTCCCGCCTCTAACCTAAATATCGCTCTCTGATTGGCTGCTGGGTTCTCACTAACTTACATGTGATTGGCTGTCCCCGCTGTCACTCCACCTACTTTAAAAGCCGAAGCGCTAAAAACGAGAAGGGTCTATCTGCGACTCGCAAGACAGGGGCGTGTCGTAGAGAGGGCGTGTCGTAGTGTGACGTTACTCGAAGACACGCCCACCAGGCCAATGAGAGCACGGTAAAATCTAGCCCTACCCCTGACCCTTCCCCTAAACCTAACCAGACCCACCCACAATGTGACACGCCCCCTATAGGACACGCCCACTATATGACACGCCCACTGGGTTGCAAGCCGCAGATAGATACACTTGCTAAAAACAGCTTAGCGTCCCTGACTGTTAACGTCTCGCTACCCTTGCGCACTTCATGCAGCTGCCATTTGAGAAGGATGAGAGGCATGTGTAAGCTGACAACGTTCTGCCTGGGTCACGTCAGCTAGACGATTTTACAAGTGTCATTTACATTTTATTGTGTGTATGTGTATGTATGTGTATGTGTATATTGTATGTGTGTGTGTGTGTGTGTGTGTGTGCAGTATAGGATTTGAAGGATGTCGAAAAGAAAACGGGATATAAGAGACTTCTTTAGGATTCAAAGTGTAAGTTACCTTAAGGAAGAGGTTCAACAATACAGATATAGAATTAAAAGAGAATATGCCAAAGAGACACACTTTTTAAAAGTTATTTTTATTCTTATTTTCATGTATTTGTGTAGAAAAGAGCAACTTTTTAAAAACACAAAAATAAAATTTGTGTTGGAAATGCAATGAAACCTGATATTCTAGATGATCATGTCATTTTATGTATCCATATTTTTGGGGAATAAATTAAACGTACAATAATAACAGTGTGAAAATAAAAACTTTTTTTTGCTCAGGCAATAACTTTACCATCAAACTCTATTATCGTTCTATCCTTAATCTTTCTTTTATGCATCAACATATTTTTGTAAGGTGACAGACAGCAGAGAGGCTGGAGGAGATGGAGGAGAGACCAGAGGAGGTAGAGGAAGTGAGGCAGGACCAGATGAAGGGAGAGAGGCTGGAGGAGATAGGAAAGAAGGAGAAGCTGGAGGAAGAGAAGCTGAAAAAGACGCTGAAGACTCACAGGTGAGGTTAAATAATGCAGGATGTGTTAGCCATGAGAGTCAGCACTATGACAGATCAAATCAAATGTATTTATAAAGCTCTTTTCATGCAAAGCAACTAGGGATGGGCATTAGTGATCATCTTTTTGATCGATCGCCAGGAGAGTAAAGATGGGAACTCTTCGATAAAATCCCTCCTTTTCGTTCATTTGTTACTTTAACCTGTAACATCTGCATGACGTGAAATTATATTGCTAATGCAAAAAACTAACTTTCAAGAGTGCTGCCTTGGAGCACTTTTGTGTCCCCACCAATTTCAAAATCAAACCTACTCCCTTGTCCTTGGTCAGCCTGACGTAAACCTGGAAGCGGTCTGTGTTAAAGAATGCAGCTCCCGGACGAGCCTGAACTCCCCCAAGTTCTGCCTTGCCATCAGGATCAGGTGGACCCACATCCTTTTATTTGCTGCTGATCTTCTCCGCCTCCTCAGGAGAAAAGCTCTTTGCTGCGACAATGAGAGGTACATCTCCCACAACGAAGCGTGCCGGGGAGAAAACACTTCCTGGTCTGTCGCTTAGCAACGCGTGCCTGACGTGTTTGCTGCACTCACCGCGGGGTAGGGCACAGAGTCTACTTTTTTTCCCCTGAACTGGCCTCTCCTATTGGACACGCTAAGATGTCATCACAGTGCGCAGCGTCCGAATTGAAACATTTTCAATTCGGGCACAGCGGCATCAGCGGCACCGTGGCGGCATGCGCCCACCTTGCGCGCCGCGGAGCTCTGCGGTACCATATACGTAATGAATGGGTTTGCCGCCGTCTGCCTGCGCTTGCTGCATTCTATCTGAAAGGACCTTTAATGTTCCTGCAGAAACATTTTTAAAAAGTTTTTTACATTTTTACATATAAAATACTAAAATATTCAAAAACAAAATAAGCAAAGAAAATCAATGTATGATGGCCAAAAGGATCAAAACTCAAACTAATGGTATCATGATAAACAGTAAAAGTGATAATTAAATAAACACTAATTTTGTGTTGAAAAATATATTAATAGTATTGTAGTTCATTTTTTCATACAATTCTAAGAATGTTCTTATTTACAGTATGATACAGATGTATGCAATATGAGACAAATTACTAAAATGACAAAAATGAGTCAGTTTATCAAATTTCTAATGGTTAACTTCAGCAGTAGCAACAAATTCATGATTGCTACTGAATTGCTGAGTGAAAATCAAATATCATTACATTCTGCATTTACAACCAGCACAACATGAGGTGACACCACATGGCATTAGCTGTGCACAATAACTACACACATTGAACTAACTTGTCTAAATGTTTTAACAGGAAGTGTATCTTTCTCTCATAGAATACAGTCGCACATAAGAGCCAGTGCCGTGATACCAGACACCGAACCCAGGATAAAGAGGTTTGGTGAATGTGGCATTGAAGGTGTGGAGGTGCAGCAGTGTTTCAGAGGAGACTCTGTAGAAGGACAAAGTTCCAGCAGCGTAGTCCACATACACTCCCACTCGGTTACAGGTGTAGGAGGCGGAAGTGGGGACAAAGATGGAGGTTTTGTTGTTGTTGTGAAAGGCAGTGTAACCATCATCATTGCAGCCCAGACTCCAGGAGCGAATGTTCCTCCCAAACACACAATCATCGATGACATCTCCTCTTCTTTGGATTCCACTGTAACTCACTGCTATACTGACGTTTCCTCTCCACTCCACTTCCCAGTAACAACGATCAGTGAGGGCATTTCCACTCAGCAGCTGATGACACTTGTCAAATCTCTCTGGATGATTTCCATATAGCTGAGCCTCTTCCACATACGAAACTTTCCTGTTGTTGTCAGACAGTTTGAGGTATCTGTTTACTGTGTTTCTGTCAAGTGTGAGCTCACAGAAATCTAAATAAGAGAAGAAGACAAGATTATTCCGTCATCTGGTCAATATTTTCATGTTGACTTTCATGATGACTTATGAACCTGATGACTGTGCAAAATAAAAGCAAACTTACACTTTTTCAGACCTGGCGTCAGCCACTGGGCTCCATAAGGTTCTAACCTGAAAGGAAACAGGTGGCAGATTAACACAGTTTCTTCACATTCCTTTTATCCACACAATTATTCTCTGCAAATGTGGCATGTGTCATTTATTATGAGTAAAAACAAACAAACAAACAAAATAAAAAACAAATACATATTCATGTACAGTGCAGGCACACCTTTTACCATCTAAATCTCACCTATACCTCATCTAACATCTAATATGGGCCCTGATTCATTGAACACTGAACTAATTGATGGATCAATGTATTGTTGAAGCCCTAAGCCACTGGAGGAAAAGTGGGTTTTCTATGTGGTTTTTTTTTAATGAGTTTAAATTATGATTATTTCTTTTAAAACATCCAGCAACCATACAAAGCTTAATCTTTTCAGTTGATCTCTCCTATTTAAGTACTCTTAGAGTTTGTCTTTGAGGGTGTAAATGGGAAGACACCAGCAAATTTGGGATGCCTCCCATAAGTAACAGGTTAATATGGCTATAGCGTTCTGTAAAGTCAAGCCATTCTAACCTTGATAGTACAGTATGAGCTAAATAATGAAAATAAACATCCTTTGATGTTTATTGGTGTGTTTATAACATGGTTCTTTGTACCAATGTTCATTAACTTGCAAAGTACCAATCAAATAAACAAAAAGAAAATAAAGTTCTGTAAATCAATTTTCTAAATTATATCAGTCAAGTTATATATTTAAATTAATACATAAATATGGGGGCATATATTGGAGTGAATTTTTTTCACAGAGAAAATCCACCTCTTTGATCTGACCCCCTTTGTGTGCAACTGCATCAAATCTCTCACACCTGAGCATCTCCAATTTACAGTTGGGATCCTCCAGTTTATCAGACAGAAGCTTCATCCCAGTCTCTCCTGGATGGTTGTAGCTCAGGTCCAACTTTTTCAAATGGGATGGGTTGGAGCTCAGAGCAGAGTGTAGTGCAGCGCAGCCTTCCTCTGTGACAAGACAGCCTGACAGGCTGCAAACAGTAAAACATTACATTTTATATGATACAGGACTCAAATAAATTGGCCAGTTCTCACTCAGTTACTGACTAGAACCACCTAGTTTGAAAATAACTCATTAGGCCAAGAGTTGAACAGATTTATTTCTGACCTCAGAGTTTCCAGTTTGCACAGTGAATTTTCCAGGCCAGCTGACATCTGCTTCACTCCTGAATCCTGGAGGTTGTTGTTACTGAGATCCAGATCTCTCAGACAAGAAGACTTGGAGCCGAGAACTGATGACAGAGCTGCACAACTTTTTCCTGAGAAGTTGCAGAAACTCAGTCTGGAGACAAAACCAGTTAAATTAGAATCACGCTATGTAAAGAGTTAATACCCAACAATCTGCATGTTCTACATCATGGATAATACAACAACTCAGCGTTATGGGCTCTGCGGCATAATTTAGTGAGGAATACATTATTTCCTGATATTTACTGGCACTTTGTTAAGTTATGCCCTTATCGCCCTGAGTTATTTTCAAGAGGATCATTGGTATACAAGCTGGAATACTGAGTAAGTTAGAATGGGGCAACTTCATATTCAGCCTGTATATCATTGGAATTTAACATTACATGTCAAATTCCAGCCAAGCGCATGGATTTGTAAAGTTTTATACTAAAGATCTCAAGTGAAGAAAAAATATACTTAATGTGAGAAATTCAAGCCTTTAGCAGAAAAATTGAGGAAAATTCCATCATCAATAACCAACACTCATATCGTGTAACAAACAATGTTAATGACCTGTGATAATGACCAAAGCCAACTCAGTCTGAGTGTAGATGATTGATTCATTATATCAGTGGTAAACAAGTTAATGAACATGAACGGCTTTACAGCTTAATCAGAACAGAAAATGATCTGTTGTTTAAGATTAAAGATATAATTGTTTGCTGCAGGTTAATACTGTACCTCAGACATTCTAGTTTACAGTTTGGACTCTGTAGAACACCAGACAGAAGAGTCACCCCTGAATCCTGCAGATTGTTGTTGCTCAGGTCCAGTTCCCTCAGACAGGAGGACTGGGAGTTGAGAACTGATGATAGCGCTTCAAAGCTTCTCTCTGAGAGGTCATAGATGCTGATGCTGTAGAAACAACAACTTATTAAAACACGTATTCCCACATAAACCCCTTCCTTTTTCATGTCAGTGTATTATCACAGTTCAAACTATCTTTGTACGTACAGAGCTGTGCGGGAGGCTTTGACAACTGGCAGCAGCCTGAGAAGAGCTGTCTCTGAAGCTGAGTATTTCTTCAGGTCAAACACCTCCAGATCTTCCTCTGAGGACAGCAGGATGAAGACCAGAGCTGACCACTGAGCAGGAGACAGTTTATCTGTGCAGAGGTATCCTGATGTTAGGGACTGTTGGATCTCCTCCACCAGAGAATGATCATTCAGTTCATTCAGACAGTGGAACAGGTTGAGGCTTTTCTCCACGGATGCATTCTCAGTAATTTTTTTTTCTTTATGTACTGGATTATTTCCTCGCTGGTCTGTGGGCTACTCTCGGTCCGTGTCAGCAGGTCTCGTAGGAGGCTCTGATTTTTCTTCAGTGACAGACCCAGGAGGAAGCGGAGGAACAAATCCAGGTGGCCATTTGGACTCTGTAACGCCTTTCTTATAGCACTTTGATAGAATTGCGTCTCTGTACCTGTTTTGGTTTCTTGTTCCTGGAGGGTTGTTTGAGTTTTCACCAGCAGATTGTTTCCAGAGTCATATGTCAGACGGACATGAAGAGCAGCCAGAAACTCCTGAACACTCAGATGGATGAAGCTGAACACCTTGTCCTGGTACAGTCCTCGCTCCTCTTTGAAGATCCGTGTAAAGACACCTGAGTACTGTGATGCTGCCATAATATCGATGCCACACTCTGTCAGGTCTGATTCATAGAAGATCAGGTTTCCGTTCTGCAGCTGCTCAAAAGCCAGTTTTCCCAGAGACTCAACCATCTTCCTGTTCTCAGGACTCCAAGGAGGATCTGTCTCAGCTCCTTTATCGTACTTGATAATCTTCCTTTTGGTCTGAACCACCAGAAAGTGGATGTACATCTCAGTCAGAGTGTTCGGCAACTTTCCTCTATTTTCACTTTCCAGTACTTTCTCCAGAACTGTAGCAGTGATCCAGCAGAAGACTGGGATGTGGCACATGATGTGGAGGCTGCGTGATGTCTTGATGTGGGTGATAATCCTGCTGGCCTGCTCCTCATCTGTGATTTTCTTTCTAAAGTACTCGTCTTTCTGTGGATCAGCAAATCCTCTGACTTCTGTTACAATGTCAACGTATTCAGGAGGGATCTGATTGGCTGCTGCAGGCCGTGTGGTTATCCAGATTAGAGCAGAGGAAAGCAGGTTCCCCCTGATGATATTTGTCAGCAGGATATCCAACGATGTGAGCTTTGTAACATCGGTCAGGATGTCGTTGCTTCGGAAGTCTAAAGAAAGTCGACACTCATCCAGACCATCAAAGATCAAAACAACCTGAAACTCTTCAAACCTACAGATTTCTACTTCCGAAAAGAAGTGATGAACAAGTCCCTCCAAGCTGAATTCTCTGTCTTTCAGCACATTGAGCTCTCTGAAAGTGAATGGAAATATGAACTGGATGTCCTGGTTGGTTTTGTCTTCAGCCCAGTCCAGAGTGAACTTCTGAGTTAGGACAGTTTTACCAATGCCAGCCACTCCCTTTGTCATCACTGTTCTTACTGCTTTACTTCTCCCAGGTGGCGTTTTAAAGATATCTTTTGGTGATATTTTTGTTTCTTCTCCACTTGATTTCCAGGATGCTGTTTCAATCTGCCTAATCTCATGTTCTTTATTGACCTCGCCAGTCCCTCCCTCTGTGATGAAAACTTCAGTGTAGATCTGATTCAGAAGGGTTGGGTTTCCTTCTTTAGCAATCCCCTCAAAAACATGCTGGAAGTTCTTCTTAAGCTTGGATTTCAGTTTGCTTTTACAAACTGCCGAATGTTGTTCTGGAAAAAAAAAGTAAAGATCTCTCAACAAATCTTACAGTAAAAACTGCAACATTTTTCTCTCTTTAATTACAAATATTTAAATGATTGTTGGTTCATATTGAAAAATACTAATAGTCTTATTAAAAGTATAAGGCAGGGGTAGGCAAGTTCAGTTGCAAAGAGCTGCAGCCCTGTAGGTTTTTGATCTTTCCTTGTTTCAACACACCTGATTCAAATGACTGAGTCACCAAGAACAACCTGATAAACTATTGGATCCATTCAGTTTGAATCAGGTGCGTAGAGCAGGGAAACAAAGAAAACCTGCAAGGCTACAGCTCTCAGGGACTTAACTTGCCTACCCCATAGGACAAATAAAATATTAAGAACAATCTTCTTACTGTTCTGCAGGCGGTCGGCCAGCACCTTTTGGTTAATTTTCTTCAGGAAGTGCAGTGTGATCTGAATAAAGGCTTCTCTGCTGCTTCTCCACTGTTCTTTATCCTCATCATCCAACACCTTATCCTCACTCAGACTCTCTGAACATTCTGGATAATCCAGTGTCAGAGTCTTCTTGACTGTCTTCAGCTCTTTCTTTACAAAAGCAATAATGTTTTTCTCCAGCCCCTGAAAAATATCACCACATTAATGATGCAATTTTACCAGTATGTTTTCTTTACAGATATGGAAGGTTCTGTTTGACCCGAAATATCAAATTATCCAAATAGCAACCGAAAACTTTTAATATATTTGTCAGTGTCTTTGATTTCACAAAGGAAAATAGTAGCTACACTTGACGCATAATCTTCAAGTGTACATGTATGCATCATGGCGCCTATGCATCACAATGTACCTAGGTCGCATGCATTGACGCAGTGTAGTTGAACACAGATCCCCTCAATTTTCAACACAGAGCTCATTGTCAGAAGACAAGTTGATAAAATAAAGTAAAAACTCTGTCTTTTTCTATAATTAAAGGCAGGGTGGATGATCATTTCCAGGAGCATTTGTTACTATATTGCTTAAAGTCTTCACACCCCGATTGCAGCCAATTAATTAAATGTTCTGACACAAAAATAAAAAAATTAATCACTTGTGGAATGGACAGGACTGAAAAAACCCCATCCGATGAAATTGTAGCGGCCCATGCTTATTGACTCAATGAGTATTTGTCCATCAAACTCAACTCCTGTTTGTCTCCCCCCCAGAAGTTGGAGGTGAGATAATTATCAATTTTAGGAAACGTTCCTCTGCTGTTTACTGGGAAGCTAAAAAGCTATCCACTCGGCTGTTCTCGGTTATCTTCGCCAACAACCATCGGCGGACACGTTCGTAGACTCTGGAGGCGTGGTTTCAGATGGGTGTATTTTTTAAAATGTAGCTTGCTCGAACAGTTTTTCCAGGATCCCTTACCCTGCCTTTAATACATGGTGCCCATGGTTTGGTTTGAATACATGTAATGTTGCACTCCTAATATGGATTTGCACAGCTGATCAATAAATCAGGTCCTCGAAATGATGCACAATGTCAATGCCATTTTTTAAAATGCCACTGCAATGAGTTATGTCTCATTGCGCAGAGACACGGTGATGTTTATAGCACTGTTAAAACAGTGCAGCCCCTTTAAGGCTAGAAAAGAGGAGAAAGAGACACAGCAATCGGTACTACAAAGCTGGTTATCAACTCTGTAACTCAACCCAGGGTTTTCTCTTATGGTGTGTTCAGACCAACCTGACAGCCAAAGTTGGACACGGGGTGACTAAAACGTCAGACGCTTGATTTCCAGCATCTTGACGCCCCTGATGTGTGGCAAGGGACGCCCAGCAAAGCCGCGCTCGACGCGCCTCGGGAGAGGCCCCTCCTTTTTCTTTCTCCTGTCACCGGTCTGTCTGCGGCTTGGCTTAATGTGATAAATAAAGCAGGGAACGTCGTCGTCGGGCGTCTCTGCCCTGTGTCTGGTTCACCAGATGATTCCAGGTGTTCTGGGTGTGATGAGTTTCATCATTTACTCTAGGAGCTGCTGGCAAGGGGCGCTTTCAGCCGTCTGATCCAGCCCAGTTTAACAACCCACTGTCCCGATGCGGGGCAGCATTATAAGCCCAGTAAATCACATCAGGACAGCAGGTCATCAAACTGGGAAAGCGGGACCGGACACAGATCACAGTTTATCCTCCTCCGTCTTCAGAGAGAGAGCAGATTCCCCTGGTTCTTCTGGGTGTTTCCCCTCCTGTCAGAAAATGTGTCTGTGTCATGACTCGCTCTGATTGGTCGACGCCCTGCGTCAAGACTCCAAAGTTCAGATTTTCCAACTCCAGCGTCTGACGCCCCGACACACGTTTCGCGCGTCAAACATTGAAAATCTCAAAGCTCGTAACGCCCCTAGACGCACCACACCCGATGCGCGAAACGCGCTGCAAGAAGGGTTGCCGCTCCTTGACGCGCGTCGGCCATTGACTTTGCATGTAAACCTGACGCCCTTGACACCCAAATCGCGCTTGGTCTGAACACACTGTTACAAAACAGCCTCCCCATTTTTAGAAGTTCCTGTCAGCACTGATTCCTCCAGTTTACAACGTGCAACATAGATATGACTTGATCAGGGTGAAGGTCAAAGTAGTTGTTATACAAATACATACCCTAAATACTGAATCCAGGTGGGTTTGATGCTGCTGGGTAGACTGACTAGGAACATCCCAGCACTCCTCATTGTCTCTGTGAAGGAGGCATTAAATATGAGTTCTCATAAGGCTGTCAAATACATGTGATTTAGGTGCCAATGAATATTAATTCAGTCACTTGTTTGCATGACACATTCACAGGAGGATCCAAGCCTGAGGCATTTGACACAAACAGCGAACATCCTCAGATTTGACACTGCCATGGATGTGTGAATCCAGTTGAGTCAGGCGACTAGGTTTATTTCTGCTGTTGTGAAGTTGGCCTTTATTATATGAGAAAATATTGGGATTTGTTTCCTTTTGGAGACAACCCTAGTGAATGAAGGGTGAACTGCAACTTTTAGCACTTCCAGGAGGCTTCACTTTTCACCGCCAGAGTTTGCTACTTCCTCCAGTGCTGTGCTGGAGAAAGACCAGGAGTGGGTCAATGACCCAAACACCCAACCAGCCCTGCTATAACCCCCTGACTGGAATTCCCTTTACTCACAAGACTTCCAGCACAACTCCCTTCCCTGCCACTCCTCCACAGGCCCTACAATCCTTCTCCCTACAGTTCCTCCACAACCCCACAGCACACACACTACCTCTCAGCCCAGCATACTGCTCTTCACAGCCCAGGAAGACAGAGAATTGGCCTGGCTCAAGTTGAAGAATGTGACTGGTCCAGATAGCCAGTGGCGTGCACAGGTAGACACTAGATGGTGCTGGAGCACCTGCCCTTTGCCCTTGAACCTAGTAAGTGCCCTTTTGAAAGTTCGTTTTTTTTGTTGTTTTTTTTTTTTTTTGAATTTTGTTTTGCAATGTACGTGGCCCATGCTGACACGATCATCTATAAAGCTCAGCAATTAAAAGAGTGTGATAATATTGCCCCAAAATTGATATTTGCCCCACCCGCCCCTCTTTTCCCTGCTCAACGTGAAGCGCAGGGCGAACACAAGCAGACATGCGCAGCTGCAGCTGCAGCTCCACTCTCCTCCTCCCATGCCCCGCCAGACAGGTAACACACAGATGAATGAGTTGAGTTTGTCCCCTCATCTGCCCTCTGATGTCAAGTTATAACTTACATTTATGATTAATTTGAATCTGTGGTGAAGCAGCCGTCATACAGACGCATAGCTAAGCAGCAATTAGCCGACTGCTCACCTGCAAGCTAGCCGCTAGCTAAAATCAATAACAGATATGACATTATGACCACCGGTAGAATTTGTCAGTGGTGCAGCATGTCAGCAGCAGTCTTAAGCTGAATATTTAGGAGGGTATTGTTAAGGTCTGCATCAGGCTACACAATTAGCACAGTAATTTATTTTCCAAATGACAAATGCAGAAAAAGTAGCATGGTGCCTTGTTGTCATGTGTGCAAAGCAGTCTTATTCATACTGTTGGTCTCTTTATTTACCAATTCCAGCTTAATGCTTAGAAAGGAGAGGCTTATAAAAGAAAGGGAGCTACAGCAGGTAGAGCAGCTCTGGATGAAACCACCACCAGCAGCGAGGAGGATGATGAAGATGGAAGGTCAGAGTCATGTTAACTGTTGAAGGCATTTTAAAGCTCAGAAGTTGAACTGTTCCTCTAATTTTATTGAAATATCTTAAAAACTGTCCACATTTTCTTTTAACAACACAAAGTGGTTTGGCTACTAAGTCAGGTATGAAGGTGTTTTAGCTGAATATATGATGTTGTACAGTACCAACCAGAAGATATATATATATATATTTTCAAACTTTATTAAATCTTAAAAATAGGATATTATTACAACTATTCTAGTGTAGGAAGCTACAGCAGGGAAGCAGCTCTGTGCTTCCTGCAATAGAACATCTACCAGCATGGAAGATGAGGGAGATGAATCCCAGAATACTCAGATAAAGCTGTGGTGCAGCTGCTGGTTTAGAGGGGTAAAGGAAGAACTGATCACCTGTTAGACAAGGAGATAACCAGTGATCATGTTGGTGATGTGGCAGTATTTCATACTGGATTTCCTCTCTAGCAAGACTGTATTTAAAAATAAATGGCTTCAATTTGCTAAATTGATTGTTTTAGGGTTAAACCTGAGCCAGACATTTACCACAGTAATAATCATATCACAGTCATGCAGGTGAAATATACTTTTTAATAACATCGTGGTATAAGTACTCCGTGTCAGCCGAAACCCACAGCACAAGTACCAGAATCAGTATCGAAACATTTCTACCGGCATTTCCACATGCTGCACAAAGTGCCCTTGATTTTCACTGAGCACCTGCCCCCCAAAACGTCTGTGCACGCCACTGCAGATAGCCCCTCCAGTCATGGTGAACATTTAAGATGTACAAGTACCTGCGTATTTACCTGAACGAAACATGAATTGGGACTACTAATACTCAGGCCCCCCCCCCCCCCCCCTCCCTGAGGAGAGGCAAAAGCAGACTCCACTAGCTGCGCTGACTGAGGTCCTTCAGAGGGCTGGAAGGCATTCGAAAGGACCTTTTGTAACTCAATTGGGGCTTTAGCCATATTTTATGCTGTGGCCTGCTGGAAAACGGCATCATGGTAGCAGAGATAAAGAAACTGAACAAAGCCAGCTCTGTCATGGGCCATGGTCTTGAGCTTGTGAAAATGGTGGGTAACAAGGACGATGTTAGCAAATCATAAACTGTCATCAATCATGAACCAATCATTATCTAAACTCAGAGTCTTGTTCTCACTCAAAGTTGAGGAAACTTATCCCCTTTGTACATACCTCCGGATGCAATCATACAGTAGCTGAATCCTATGTTCTCAGTTTTGGTTCCAAATCCTGTTGTTTATGTTTTTCTTTTGTTGTTGTTGTTGTCATTTTTGTTCTTATCATAATTACTGACTATTTTCATGTTTTGAACATTTTCATGAACCCGCATAATGATGGTATTTTAGAGGCAAAATACTGTGAATTGTTCATTATTATGATTTAATTCTTCTAAAGTTCACTGGTGGTCAAAATAAAAATGCACAAATTAAACTATGCTGTCCTCTGACAGCAGGAATGTGTGTTAGATTATACTGAGCAATTAAATACCTGTGAGACAGGTTTTAAGGAAATTAATACGATAATCTCATCTTTTTATGTTGGCCTGGAAAACTCCTAGAATATTTTTTTTAAATTGCTGTTTTACTCCAAACAGGTAGGAGGGTTAGCCTTCCCCAATATGGAATTTTACCAAATTCCAGTTCAGATTTTTTACAGTATATACAAAGTAGACCCTATTATTAACCCCATTAAGGAGGATTCATTGCTTGATATCGAGAATTACCAACTGCAACCTCCTACTTTATTCTCAGCTATGTTCACTAAGAAAGAAAATTAAAACTGATCATTCTGTTATCAATAGCACTGTATATGTGGAAGAAAATAAAACAACTTTTAGGTCATGAAATTGGAACCCCCACTCATATTAGGATTTGGAATAATCCTTCAATTAAAATTCAAGGTACTGTTTTGAGGTGGAAAACCTGGATGAACAGCAGTATTGAAGCATTATCAAATATCACATTTTCAAACAATGTCATTCCCTTCAGCCTTTAAGGCTAAATTTGAATTTAAAGAATCAGAAATATTTAGGTATACGGTTTAAAAATTGGATGAACAAGTCCTGTGATATTAAAAATGCAGTTCCAGCTGATATAAAGAATCTTTTAGAACAAGATAAAATAAAAGGAGAAAAAAAGCATTCACTATCTATCAACATCTTGTTACAGTTAAAGGCAGTGATGAGTTATTAGGTAAGATATATGAAGGCTGGGATAAGAATCTCAAAAGTACAGATGTTAAGACTAAATGGAGGCAAGGTTTAAGGTTTACATTTAGTAAAGCTACAACCAATGAAAACCTTCAGTTGATACAATACAAATTAATTCATTAATAGAGTTTATTAAGACAAGATTCATAAGTTTGACAACTCCTCTCCCTCTACCTGTTTGAAGTGCCTTGAAAATGAATCGCTCATCCAGCATTTTAAAATGCAGGATATGTGGACAGAGGTCAAAAAATGGCTGTCCAAAGTCAGAGATTTATGTTAACACCAGAATCCTGCTTACTTCAAAACATGACAAAATAAGATAACCTATGGGATGGCAAATAATATTTTCCTCACTTGTTTACAAAAAAAAAAAATCTATATTGCAGCACTAGAAAAGCAAAGAAGCACCTGGGATAGAAAAATAGAAATCCTTGATAAAAGATTATTAACAAATAGAGAGAAATTTGTCAACAGACAAAAATAATTAAACATTTTTTTTAACTTGTTGAGGGATTAGCTGTTTATGATGCCCTCTAAACTTTGCCAAATACTATTGATAGCTATGTTACCTATTTTTTTGTGTTTGTATTGTGTGTTAATTTTTCCTCTTTGTTGTCATACAAGAATTTTGAATATATTGGTTGTCCAGTTGATATTATCTATTATTATTAAAGGTAGAGTCCGGAGTGTTCCTCCATTTGTTTGTAAACACTACTCAAACTGAGAGCCCCTCCCCTCGGGCTAGCAGCTGCATCACTCTTCAGCCCAAAGCATCTCCTTCAAAGCTCAGAAGTGGGTGAAAGCCAATATTAACCCTGATTTTTGGGCGTGTACTATCTAAATCTCTTTTCACTGGAAAATACTTCCTTTTCTTTGATCCATCCGCCATTTTCATCAAGAATTCGAGAGAAGCTGGTGTTGGCACCAGCCGACGTTTAAAAAAAACATTTGCTCCAGTCATGGAGTTTATCCCAATAGAGCAGTACGCCATAAGCTCTGTCATCGACTGGAGACAACACGCAAATCTCCACCCAGAATCATCCCGAACACACCAAAACAAAGGGAAAAGACAAAAAACAGTCAGGGAAGGGGGAGTTGCAAACAATATTCAGGCCACACGAGAGTAGAGGCCCAAAGGAGCAGATTGAGCTGGATTTCATTCACACAAGCTGAGTGTTTATTTTCAGGGGGAAATTCTTGACTCTACCTTTAACTTTTTAACCTATTGTGTGTGTGTGTGTGTGTGTGTGTGTGTGTGTGTGTGTGTGTGTGTGTGTGTGCGTGTGTGTGTGTATGTGTGGATTATTTTAGTTAATAGGATTGTGTATGTTTTGCAACTATTGGCATCTTTGGATGTTGGAAACTGTACAATCCTTTAAAATCACAAATAAAAACAATTATATAATTAAAAAAAAACTTTTAAAAGGAAAATCTTTTAAAAATCATAAACAACAACCACTAAATCAATTAACATTAAAGGTTGAATATGGAACATTTTTATTAAAAGCTATATTTTTTCAAAAATAATACCTCCACAGGTTGTTTGGGGGTGTACAGAATGAAAGTACAACATTTCCCAGAAAAATTATATTTATCCTAAAAATAATTATAAAATAAATTTTTACGGGTTCGATAATGGCATTTTATTTACAGCTATAAGCCAATACACGCCGCCATTGCAGGTTGCCAAATACGATCTCTGTGTGGACACAATATTTCGGTCATAGTCAGGCTTGTACAGGAGAAAAACGTAGAGACAACGAGTGAAACAGCTGCTTCAGAGCCCTGGAGATATTGTTATCTGTTTCTGAGGAGGAGTGACCTGAGAAGAGCAAAACCTGGAGTAAATTTTGGTGAAGACTTCACTAAATGGACCCACATAAACGTTTTCCACGGAGTAAAACACGGAAATGGCGACTTTCCTGCTGGATCGGTAAGCTAGCTTGTTTGCTAACGTGGCTAACGTTAGCTGTCGGTTATAAACTCCGCTGCGTTACTTGTTGGACATGTTGCAGACTGTTGGTCACTTGCGTATCGGCAGTGAGCCTGGCATCCCAGCGGCTGGAGTTGTTTTTCTGCCGTTGCAACTACAACCTAGACACACGTGATGTCGCTGTTCTGTCTGTATTACATATTCAACCTTTAATTGAAACTTTCAAATAGCTTACCTCTTTTCAGATGGATCCAGTTCTTTAAAGTCAGGAATGACGTTTATTGAATGTTCACTACTGAAGGACACACAGCTAGCTGAAGGAGACTCTGGTCTTGCATCGATACTGATATGGAAAAAACAAACAATTGATTTAGTTCTTTCAAGTTCACAGGTCTAAATTAAATGCACAAATTAAACTGCATGCAGCCCTCTGACGGCAGGAATATATGTTTTCGATTATGTTGAGCAATCATCACTTATGAGAACATGATTTTGAAAAACTATTTTTTTAAAAAAAGAAAAAAGAAATCAGCTAATATGAATCTAAAACATTTTTTTACAGATTACCTCTTTTCAATTTGATCCAGTTCTTTAAAGTCAGGAATGATGTTTCTTGAATGTTCACTACTGAAGGACACACAGCTAGCTGAAGGAGACTCTGGTCTTGCATCAATACTGATATGGAAAGAAAAAAAAAACTGATTCAGTTCTGTCAAAGGTTCACAGATCTAAATGAAATGCACCAATTAAACTCTATACAGTCCTCTGATGGCAGGAATGTGTAAGATAATACTGAGCAATCAGTACCTGTGAGGACAATCTTTTAAAAGTTATGAAAAACAACAACAACTTCAAATGAATCAACTAACATTTATCAAAATTTCCAATAGCTTACCTCTTTTCAGATGGATCCAGTTGTTTAAAGTCAGGAGTGATGTTTCTTGAATGTTCACTACTGAAGGACACACAGCTAGCTGAAGGAGACTCTGGTCTTGCATCGATACTGATATGGAAAAAACAAACAATTGATTTAGTTCTTTCAAGTTCACAGGTCTAAATTAAATGCACAAATGAAACTGCATGCAGCCCTCTGACGGCAGGAATATATGTTTTCGATTATGTTGAGCAATCATCACTTATGAGAACATGATTTTGAAAAACTATTTTTTAAAAAAAAGAAAAAATAAATCAGCTAATATGAATCTAAAACATTTTTTTACAGATTACCTCTTTTCAATTTGATCCAGTTCTTTAAAGTCAGGAATGATGTTTCTTGAATGTTCACTACTGAAGGACACACAGCTAGCTGAAGGAGATTCTGGTCTTGCATCAATACTGATATGGGAAGAAAAAAGAAATTTCTATTCAGATAAATAAGTGAGGACAAATATGGGAGCGATGTAAATGAACAGAACATCGAGGAAAGTCTGACAGTCCTCCCTCTTCAGTTCTCATTTTTCATCAGTAGATTGACTAAAACCATGAGAGCACGTTTAGATAATGGTTCCAATTTTTTTTTTAACTGTTACTTAACCAAACAAATTTTTTAAAAACAAATTTGTATTTATAGTGTTTGTTGCTGCTCTAGATTTCAGATATTTGAATGCAGAGCTTTTCCACAAGTAACATCATGAAGAGGTGGTCATCTCACCTCCGAGCTTTTTCCTCCCTCGCATCTTCTAAAGTGGCTTTAGAGTGATGGAGTCTGTCTTTTCTGTCTCCAGACTGACTCAAAGCAGCTCCCACGTCTTCATCTGAACAAGACATCCTGTTGGGAAACATCACTGCTTATTCTCCTCATTCGACTCACATGATAAGCACACTGAGCTCAAACTAGGGGAAAACTGTAGCTTTACACTCTTTATGCAGCTAAATACTAAATGCAGTCATCAAACCCATTTCCTGAATGAACTGTGTTACCTCAACGAATTATTCGGAGCTCACTTTCCATCTGCAGACGTTGTTTTCTTTCATCTGTGGAGGAAACACAGAAGTAGAGCTGAAACATGAGAATTTCTCCCCAGGAGCAAGAAATATTTTCACCGTCACTTCAGGCTCAAAGTTTTCTTTACATGATATATTTTAAATAATTAAATTATATCACCACCATATTAATGCTGGTGATAAAAAAAAGACATGTCTGCATTTTTTCTTTGTCTTCTAAGCCTGTGACTTTAATTGTTATTTTACTGGGGAAATTGAGTACTAATAAAATCCTTTTTGGTTTCTGCTGGTATTTAAATACAGTTTGAAGTAAAAACACTGGAGTAATGAAGCTTCTTATTTTCCTGCTGATTTTCTGTAGAATGAAACAAGCTGAACACATGTTTTTATACGCTGAGCCTGCCATTATCTGATAAGCATTTATCTTGTCAGGTTTCTATTAAACCCCCATCTCCTGCCTACCAAAGCATGTGGTCTTACTGGTTAGACTGGAAACAGAATGAACCGTGAACTTGCTGAAGAGAAAGTCAGGACATGTACACACCTGCCAAATATCTTCTGTGACAAATAACACAGATAATTGTGTTGTCTCTTTCAGAATGAAATGAAGCTACAGGTGGGTTGGTCTGTCTGCAGCAGTGATGTAGCGACTAGACCAGACCAGTGAGGGTCATAAAGAGTCAGAACTGATGGTAAATTGTTTCAATTCCAAGCTTTATACTAGGGCTGTCAGTTTAATGCATTAATTAGATTAATTAATTACACTGCAAATTAATGCACTGGCATTTTAAATTTGGCCCACTGAATGACCCAGGCAGTGGGTGGCAGTAATGCACCTAAAGCTGTTTGCCAACCACCAATAAACACCAGAAGAAGAAGAAGAAGATGAAGAAAACGACTAAGATGTGTCAATGAGTCACTGTAGAGAACTTCATAGGCTGTGTTGGAGCAGAGTTGCAAGGAAAAAAGCACTGCGGCCCTTGCTTTAGCAGATATGAGATTAAAATGTGATTGATTAGATTAATTAATTACAAATCCTGTAATTAATTAGATTCATTTTTTAATTGCCTGACAGCCCTACTTTATAGACTGCTTAGCCCCCCCCCCCCCCCCCCCAAAAAAAAAGTTGCCACCAAAAAAAAAAAAAAGGGTTCATACACGTTAATATTTCATTAGACCTTTAGCTTAGATTATGGCAGCATCGCTGTGGCATTGTTTCCATAAGCTTTTGCAGTGTCACAAGATTTATTTCCATCCAGGTTTTGCATTAATGTTTCACCAATATCTTGCATTGATGATGGTAGAGTCTGACCACTTTGCACAGGCTTCTCCAGCACATCCCAAAGATTCACAATGGGGTTCAGGTCTGGACTCTGGGGTGGCCTATCTATGTGTGAAAATGATGTCTCTTCCTCCCTGAACCAGTGTTTCACAATAAATTCTGGCATTGTCATCTTGGAATTAGGGCTGGGACAATTCCCAATTAAATCGTATATTGGCAGTTGGAAGTTTGCCAGGCAATTTGCAATTTTGAAAAACTAAAAAACAGCGCTCTACTGTGCATTTAGAGATGTTTCTGAAGGAAATACATGACTGGTAGAGAAGCCTCGTTTACAAACAGACCTACAATCCACATTCTTTCTCCTCAGTACAGCTACACTGTCAGCAGCCCTGTGACAGTGACGGGGCTCATCTCTTCGATTTGAACTGACGCAGCCCGTTTGCTTCTGCTTTGGGGTCATTCAACAAAGTAGACTAATTGCAAATAAATATTGTTTTAATGTGTAACTACTAAAATGTTCGCACAAGGGCTTTCATGAATAGATTTCATGAACACATCATCCAGCAAAGCTGATTTTAAGATTGTTAGCCTGGATGGAAGTTAAAATATTAAAGTATTATACAATTACATACTGTAGTATTATACATATTATTAGTAATATCTACATGTACAATACATGTAATAAGTATAAGAGTGCTTATTACAAAGCCTTGTCACAGGGGTTACAGCTCACACATCCAGTCAAATTTGGATTATTCACGCAGCCATGCTGACTGGTAGCGATCAACATAAGACCTATAGCCCCCTTGCCAATTTAATCGTGTATTGGCAATCTTGAGCAATGACAATCTACAATTTGAAATTAAGAGGCAATCGCACAGCCCAACTTGGAATATGGCCATGCCACCAAGGAAGAAAAAATCCATTGATGGAATAACCTGCTCATTCAGTATATTCAGGTAATCAGCTGACCTCATTATCTGAGCTCATACTGTTGCTGAACCTGGACCTGAGCAACTGCAGCAACCCCAGATCACAACACTGCCCCCACAGGCTTGTAACGTAGGCACTAGGCATGATGGGTACATCACTTCATTTGCCTTTCCAGACACATTTCTTCCTGGAAGACGATGTGTCCCCACTATCCTTCCAGTTTTTAAGGTAAGACACTACAGGCAAATAGGGTAAAAAATTTAACTAACTATCACCATAAAACTTTCCTGGTTTATTCCTCACATTAAGGCTATCATTTTTTCTATTGCAAGTTTTCTGAAATTTTATGTTTAAATATGAAAATGAGGTGTTACACAGCCAAAAATGCGCTAATTTGCATACATTTCTAGAAAAAAATCTAAACACTGGATTAAACCAGGTTCAAAGTTCCTTTTGAATTTTGTTCACATATTAAAGCTAAAAGTTGTTACAGACGGGATTTTGGATATCTCTAGTTATCATTTCACAATTTAGAATATACTATGAACAATCAGAAAAAAATCATTTTGGCATATTTTTGGGATGAAATGTTCTATAAATCATGTATATCAAAATATATATCAAAAATCCTCCTGTAAAAACTTTAAAAATGCAGTCAGGAGCAAAACTTGAAAGTTTGGTTTCTGTAAGTGCTCCTGAAGTATGGATTTTTACCCAGAGTCAGAGAAAAAACTCATTTTGAGAAAACGGCAACTTTAGATACATTTTGATGAGATTTGGATGCATCAGACAAAGTTATAAACAAACCCCTAAGATGTTTATTTTGGACGTTTTTTGTTGTTGTTGTTTTTTATACTAGTCTGAAAGAAAGCATGTTGAAGGAGGGAAAAAACAAAAATCTCAAAATTGACCACGTGATGAAAGAACAGGGTTTTTGCCTGTAGTGTCTCCCCTTGATAATGTTTTGGAAAGTTCTGAAGTAGTTTCTGCATCTCCTTAGATGCTTTCTCTGCTTGATGCATGCCAATGATTCGACCCTTCTCAGACAGACGAACATCTTTTCCACGACCAAGTGAGGTGACTTTCCACATGGTTGTTTAGGAAATGAGAAGCAACTCATTGCAGCAGTTGGGGTTAAATAACTTGTTGCCAGCTGAAAGATAATCGCTCATGCGGTAATTATCCAATAGGAGGCTTGTACCTATTTGCCTAGTTAAATCCGAGTAGCAACTTTTTTTTTTTTTTTTTTTTGGCCAGGCAGTGTAAGTTAATTGAGTAATAAATGTCCAAATGACTTTCTTCTTTTGGCATTCTGTTTTTCCCCTGTTCAAAACAGGATTAGGAACTCAAATAATCACCAGGATGTTGTTCCTTCTGGGACTGTAGACAGCGGACTGGATGATACTGGGTAAGAGGCAGAAAGTCACACAAGTGCATCTACACCGTTTGGTTGTATTAATCATACAAGTATGATTATTTTTACATAGGTTTTCTGTTGTGTAAAATGTGGTCCATCATATTTTCCTGTGTATACGTGTGTGTGTGTGTTCAGGCTTTTATCTAATTTTTTTTTTTTTTCAAAAATTTTTGCTGGTAGTAAAACCACATAACAAAAGCTGAATTAAAAACACTAAAAGTATAAGAGAAATACCTATTAACATCAAACATCACAAATGATATAAGCCACGAATGTCCAAACACACACACATACAGAACATGACACACAACTTCATCTTAACTATCCAGTCTGACCAGTTGGAGCTGTTTTGGTTTGAGCTGTTTTCATGGGTTGAATTATCGTCATGACCAAACAATTCATATCATTCAGACATGTTTATGTCTTCTTCACTGTCCGTGTCTCAGTTGTGTCACAATTCTATACTTTTAGTTAACTCTGCTGTGTTGAAAAAATTCAACACTTTACACTCAAATATTTGATCTCCTGCAGATCTACAGTACATTGATTTACAAGAAACATCATGGTACACTTTTAAGGCTAAAACAGTTTAAGACTCAGCAGAAGTGGACAGAAAACAAGATTTAAGCATAGATAATGGTAGTGCTATTGCATTTCAGTCTCTAAACACAACAATTAAATCAATAATTAATAAATAATAAAATATATTTGGTTCAAACCCAATCACCTAAAATGAAACAAGGTCAAAAAAAACTTCAGAAACAACAATGAAAAATGCAAACAGATCAGATTAACTCATGGAGCTGAGGAGCCCACATGGAAATGAACTCTTCCAGCTTTCCATAAACAGAGTGAAGCACCTGTGGAAAATAGTCTCATCTAACAGTGTAACGAGACTTTTGATTGTGATGAAGTGACAACATGGTGGAAGCGGAACATTCTGGGATCAGTTCCTGAAACATCTGTCATCAGACAATGATATTGTCAGTATAATGAGTGACTTTCTAATTTTAAACAGTTGGAAAGCCCCTGTGGGAAATCTGGCCTCTTTTTTTGTTTTTTAGGTGATTTTGACATTTATGGTCACACAGTTCAGTGAAAAACAAGTTCAATTCATATACTGTCGTTTCAGGGTAAAACTGACCTCAAAAAATAAAAAAATAAAGACACAATGAAAACCCTTTCTGACAAAGCAGAACAGACATCAGACAACATCATCCTGAACAATGTCACACCATGTTTTTAGATGAGTATAAGTTCAAACCTAAAAACAACAACTTAAATATATAAGTCATCCAGAGGGAAACACAACTTCACAAATATGACCTTTTTGATTTAAAAAAAAAAACAAAAAAAACTCCTGAAACTCCAGACAAAGTGATGACTTTTAAAGAAAGCTAAAATTATTGATATCAAATAAAACAACTTACAGCTGATTAACACAGTCCATAGTGTTGAAGTTAAACTGCTGATTCCGCAGAGCTGAGGAGGAAAATGTCTCAAAGGTGAGCTGCTGCTGGCAAGGACACATGGCTCCGCCTCCAACAGGAGCACTCAGGTGAGGCAGGAATGAGAGATTTCCTGTTCTGTTCATTCTTAAACTGACTCTTTTTAACCTTGTTTTAGATCATACAAACAGCTTTATAATTTGTTTTTCATTCATGCATTTGCATTTCTTGGACTGAAAACCCTTGTCCTGCCTGTAAAGAATGGATGGATTTACTGCCTGTTAAATGGTCACGCACGGTCACATAAACACTAAATATCACTTAACAATACTAATTCGTATATAGCCACTAGCCAGTTCCATAAGGGTTCTGCAGTTACACACCATGTTGGTGGTGCTGATAATTGTAACAGTTTTTCTCAGTTGCCTTGGTGAAATTCTCACAACAGACTTCATATTCGCATAACTTCAAGTTCAAACTCCACAACAATTAGTCATGTGTGCACATCAAAGTATCATTTCTCATTGCATTGATCAAATTGTAAATGCTTTTGGACATGTAGTATTTGCTTACATACAGTTCTGTTATTTTATGACTTTATCATTTGCTTTGGTCCCACAGTCAAAATTAGATACTACTAATACTACTACTTAGATACTAACAACAGCAGAATAGTCCGTCCCCACAAAACTAATAGTCTTCATTTCATTGCTTGAGTCATGACAAGCAAAAGAGAAAATCTAGTTATCAAAATCTGTCAAGCGGATGTTATACATACTGCATATTTATAATTCTTTCCTGGAATGTGTCCTAAATTGAACATTTGGTCACAGCTGATCCTTTTCATTGATTAGAAGATGGGTGAAGCGTTAGTTGTAACCAATGGTGAGACATTTTTCCAGTCACTCTAAATGCCATGAACCCTCAAGTGGCAAGCATATATCAATCAATCAATCAATCTTTATTTATGAAGCGCTTTTCCAGCAGGTTGCGCGACTCAAAGCGCTTTACAGTTTAAAAACATTCCCGCCCGTTGCCCTTTCCCATCCCCCGCCCCCCACCCCCACCCCCACCACCCCCCCAAAAAAAAAAAAAAAAAAAAAAAAAAACAATTCAAGTGTGTTGATCTACCTGAGGCTGAGTACAGATGGAAAAAGTGAGGGAACCCCATCAGAGGAGCCGTCTGCACCGGGGCAGCGCAGCAACGGTAACCGCAGCGGCCCAGGTGCCATGGGGAGGTATGATGGAAGATCACCCCCACCAAGGCACCAGTAGCACCGCACCGAGCCCGCCAACGCCACCCCGGACAGACGGCCCCCACGAGGAAAGCACCGGAGAGACCTAAGGACCCAGGAACAATAAAAAGTACTAATAATGAAAGTAATAAGAACGTATAAAATACATTAAAACCTTGAATAGAAACATCTAAAAATGCCCAAACAGCAATAAAAAGCAATTTAAAAACAACCAGTACAAAATATTAAATTAGCCAATTAAAACTTAAACAGTAAAAATCAGCTAAAAGCCAAGCTAAAAAGGTGGGTCTTGAGCCTGCTCTTAAAAATGTGGACGTTCTCTGCGCCCCTGAGATCCTATATGAACCAAGCAAGAGTGTGTACCTTTTCTACAATACTGGGGTACAGAAATGGAAGGTCAGCATCAAGGAGGATGGGATGAGGATATGTGGGGAGGAAGGAGAAGAGAAAGATGAGGCCATGTGCATATGAGCAGATTCCAGATAAATTAGGGCTACAGTTGTGGACCATGTTGCCAATCACGGCCTCACAGTGGCTGAGGCTGGTGGCAGGTGCAGCCAAATGTTCAGAGATCCACTGTGAATTCACAAATCCAAACATTTCATTGGGAAAACAAGTTTGTAAAGTATTGTGCAGTTACCCAAAACCTTGTAATGTACAGAAATACATGCAGTAGTATTTCATGTGTACTGTGCATTACTGTCATTTTACTCTGCAGGTTTGCGAGAAAACCCAGAGAAGGTGGATATAATAGGGTCAGTCACATCCAGTTCAGTAAAATGTATGTGTATGTGGCAGGACAAATAGGGGGCCTGGGCAGGGTTTGATCCAGGTCTGCTGTAGTCAAGCAGCCAGGGCAGATGATCAGTGACCGGACGTCAACTGTCACATACTGTTACAGCAGTATTGGGTAGTCCACAACTCTACCCAAGGGTTTATACTTGAAGTTTGTTCTAAAGAAGTGACTGAAGTGTTTGTTTTTTCATAATGCTGTGAATGAATTTATACTGTATGTTAGATGACAAAAAGCATACTGTATGAAGTAAAATGTAAATCAGATGTATTCTGTGTCATGTATTCAGTTGCCTTCTAAAAACAATAACATGTAACTTTGCTGTAGTTTTCAAAAGGCTGTACATCCAATGTGAAGTACTGTTGGGCATTTTCAGATCTCCAAGATCTGAGTTTTTGTATTCAGGAACACTCATAGATCAGACTATCACAATGAAAACGTGACTAAGCCATTTGAGGACGTTGTTCGTATGGTGACAGGAGTTTTTATTTTGGAAGACAGACAGTTTCATTGGCATGAAGACTTGTTTTTGAGGGATCAACTATTCATTTTGAGCAAGTGACACGCTTTTGTGGTTTATCCACTATTTTTTTCTGTTTGCACTAATTGTTCTGAGAAATACACTGTTGTGCAAATGTAAATAGTAATGTGTGAAATGCACCAAAGCAACTGAGAAAAACTGTAAATAACATCAATCATTTATAATATTTCTATTCACTTTTTTCTCTTAGATGTTTTTGCTGTTGAAAAAATAAACTCATAAAAAACAGAAATCTGATACTTGATATTATGAAATCATCTGGTCTTATAAGAAGTGAAACTGTGTTTCCAAAGTTAGTAAAGCTACCCTGCAGTTTATTTATCTACTTCCTCTGATTTCAAGTTGTATGATTAAAGTGTTACAACCCCCTACTAGGCCCAGGGGGAAAAGGGAGTGGCAACACTAACGGTCAGAGACAACCAGGTACAATAACACTGATTTATTTACAGTCAGGGCAGGGACAGTTGTGGCCACAACACATAGTTTAGGCAGTTTGGCAACCTCCTCTATAGCACCTATCCAACCTGGTCAAAGTACAGTTAGTCTTTGAATTAGGAATTATCGCCAGGCCAAGGTGACAACAAACAAATAGGAATAGAATTGAAAATTTAAAAAAAAGAACCTCCTGTGACAGGAGCAGTTACCAATGCCAACACTGGCGGTTAACAAAAACACAGATTCCAACAGGTTCTGTAAATCTACAGTAAACTAAAAGATAAAACTAAGACAGCCAAAGATTTCTGCAAATCTACAGAAAACTACTAAAGGTCAACGACCCAAGATAACCAGCATGGATATCACAACACTCAGTCCCAAATGGTAAACTTTGCACCAATCTGTCACAGCTGCCTGGAATGATGGTTTCCAGGTCTTTAAGTAGGGATGAGTCATCAAAGGTGGCCAATCACAGGGGATATGGAACAGCAGGTGACCAATCCCAGAGGAGCAACATCTGGAAGGCGGTGCAGCAGCAGAATGAGCCGGCCAATCACCTGCAAGCAATGGCACAGTGACATTTGCATACAGGCCCTGCAGGCCACCAGGCCCTGGGCCATAACAGAGTTACAACATCCACAATAGCTCCTAAAAGAAAGTTATTTCCAATTCATCAGTGGATATCTCACTACAAGGAAGACTGTTATTTCAGTTATGCTTTGTTTATAAAACTTTATTAAGGACATAGTGATAAACAGTGAATTTGGCAACAACATTGCTGAACTGTCTACAGGAATAAAGGGAGTAGAGGCAGGAATTGTGAAAGAATAAACATGCATGTCCAGTTTTTTTATGCTAATGGGTGACAAAGCATTAAAAAACTAAAAGAACAAGCCCACCCACGTCTCTCTCCGTTGCCTTGAACAGGCTGTGTGCTGCATAATGCGCTGCAATTCGGTGGCTGAATTTCCCGTGCTGTCCTGCAGATGTGACATCAATTGATGCTGCATATGCGTCCCTGACAGTTTTGATACTTTAAGGAGACGGTCCCCGTGAATTCAAATGATGTAAGGGATAGTTATGGATTCTTCTGCCATCAGCAAATTATCCAGATCAACTGAAAGACACTTAAAAGAGGCACTACGAAGAAAAAGACTTTATCAGCGTAGTAAACAATGTTACAGAATCCGTTTGTGCACGCTCCCGTGCCAGCTTGACTTGTGGCTGCTGTTACCCGCAGCGCCAGTCGCAAGTCTCATTTCTTAATCCTGCCTCTAGTCCCTTTAAAATTTGGATCGTATTGAATCTAAATGAAAACATATTTGGTAAGCCTGACCTGTTAAATGGTTCTGTTGACGTTCCTGGTCCACTAGCTTCTGATAGCCATGGATTCTACACTACAGATCTTGGAGTTGTTCCTGAAAACTCTTTTTAGAGTAGCAGATCAACTCAGTGGTCAAAAGTGTGTTTTATTTTTCATTTGACATCGCTTTAAAAAAAAAAAAAAATCTTTCTGCCTAGAAGAAATCTGGCTGATGTCATCAGTTTGGCATTATACTGCATGTCTTAGCTGGACTTTTGTTACTTTAGTTATCAGAATTTAAATGTAGTCTTGTCATTGCTTCGGAATGCAGCTGCTCACGTTGACTGGGAGATGTGATTGCATCACCTGCTTGCTGGGCTTTACTCATGTCCCATGTCAGCATCCAGTTTAAGATTTTGTGACATGTTTTGAAATCATTAAATGGTTTGGCTCCATCATGTTTGTCAGTGCTGCTACTACATGTTCCAGTTGAAGCTCAAAAATCCTCAGCTCCTGCTGGAGGATCCATGTTCTCGGCTTAAATCCGGTGCTGGCAGAACCTATCCAGTAGCTGCTTCTTAACTGTGGAAAAGTCTGATTAAAACTGCTTTACAATGGTCTTTTAACAGAGGGTCTTTACATTTGATAAAACTTTTTATCCTTTTATCCTTCATTATTTGTATTTATCATTGTTACGTCCCAGCTGTGCTAGGGATGTAGAACGAAACAAAAAGACTGTTTATCTTTATCGTCCTATCTTTTCTATCGTTTCACAGCACTTTGGGCAACTCGGGTTGTTGTTAATGTGCTTTATAAATAAACAAAACCATGACTAAGAGTAAAGAAGTTGATTTTAGCTAAAGGTAAACAATGTTTTTTAATTATTTCTCCTAGTTATGTGATATTAAATTACAAAATTCATTTTAAGAGATTTTATTGACCAGCTTCATATAAACCTTCATGATGCATGAAGTACATTACACAAGAAAAACCACACCTGTAGTTGTTTGCTTAAATACCAGAAAGAAAAACACCCTTTCATTTTAATAGTATTATTACAGTTATAATCACTGATTTCAGTTCTTCTAAGATAGCTTGTAATCATTTACTGTATTATGAACATCTGTTTTGTTCATTTTGTTGAAAAGCTAATAAATAAAAGACCCTTACACAAGTACAAAAATGCAACAATGCAACAAGATAGCAGTTTATACCAAAAAATACAAATAATAACACAGTAACAGTCATATTTATCTAATAAAACTGAAGTTGAACTAGCACACAATAAAAATAAGTATAAAAGTAAAATGATGAAAGTTCAAACCCCACAGCCAGTTTATTAACATACTGTTACAAATAAAAATGCCAAAATAAATAAACCACCAACAATCATACCATTTATTGTACAGTTATTTATCTTTTATCTGTAGAAATTTCCCTTCTGGGATTAATAAAGTATTTCTCATTTCATTCATTCATTTCATTTTAGAAATGAAACCTCCAGTGTGGGGGAATGATGGTGGGCTGCCATTCAGTTACTGTCAGTAACGGATCAGAATAACAGAAGTGTCTGCTCTGCGTTTAGAATGTTTTGTCCTACAGAGGACTGAGACGCACTGAGGAAGCATGAGGTAAGCCAGACCAGGTCCACAATCCAAATCCAGGATAAAGAGGTTCCGTGAATGTGGTGCTGAAGGTGTGGAGGTGAGTCAGTGTGTCAGAGGAGACCCTGTAGAAGGACAGAGTGCCGGCAGGATAGTCCACATACACTGCGATTCTTTGATGGACTGAGGAGGAGGAGGAGGAGGAGGAGGAGGAGATGGACGTTCCCTTCTTATTATGCCAGACAGAGTACCCATCACTAGCGAACAATGACCAGGACTGATCATTTCCTCCAAACCAACCATCATTTGTCTCTCCTCTCCTGCTGATTCCTCTGTAACTCACAGAGATGTGAACTCCCCCCCGTCACCTCCACCTCCCAGTAACAGCGACCAGTCAGATCATTTTCGCACAGCAGCTGATGATTCTTGTTGAATCTTTCTGGATGATCAGGATATCTCTGATCCACCTCCTCAAATGTGGCCTTTCTGTTGTCGTCAGACAGTTTCACATTTCCGTTCACTGTGTTAGTGTTGACATTGAGGTCACAGACATCTGATAGAGAGAGAAAGAAATATAAAAAGTTGTAGTTATATCAATATGTCATGGACTTATTATGGAAAATTAAAGATCATCTCTACTGTTTAAAGATCCTTTTTATTCATATAGCTCAAAATCACATTATCATTGAAAGGCATTTTAAGGTCCAATCAAATCCAATTTTAGTCAATCCATTCATCCATTCATTTATTTATTTATTTATTTATTTATTTCCTGTACCCTCACATTCATACCTAGGGACAACTTAGGGCACGGTTTCATGGGTTTCCTCAAACAAACTAGACTTGAACGATCTGGATTCTCTCAGCAGGGGTCTGACAACTCTGTGCAGTCTCATGGTTGTTTTCCGAAACGTTTTGAGGATGAAACTGTCGTCATCACGCCGTGACGCAATTTGAAAGACAGGGCAAAACTCCAGTCCAGCTGGTGCCATCATCACGTTAGAGTGTGATGTCTGTCACTAATAGACAATCTATGCATGAACATGCGTCAAGCATGCTGACCGAGAGAGAGCCAGCATGAAGTTCTGAGAAACGTGTCCTGTGTGTCTCATTACTTGGTGTGCATGAGGAATGTCTACTTCGGGAGAAGCGTCGGCAGGGAGCTCCAGTGAGAGACAAACAACCGCTGCCAGAGATCCAACACCACCCCCTTTTCCCCTCTCTGCCTCTCTGCCCCCTTGCTTTAAGCATTCCAGACTATCCAATCGTGCAGACGGCCTCTTCCAACCATTCTATTCTGACAACTGTTCCGGACTTTTGCCAAAAAATATGGATCTAATCCCTTTTTTGGACTTTTGGACTGACAGAAGTGTCCATGTGACCCCACAACCTTAGAGTGACCAATAAATGTAACATTTGTGTCTTTTGATGGTGGGAGGAAGCCAGAGTACCTGGAGAGAACCCACGCATACAGGGGGAGAACATGCAAACTCCACACAGCAAGGCCACTGTTGGAATTATTCGAACCCCCCCCCTAGCCGGGACTCGAACTAGTGACCTTGTTGCTGTGAGGCTGTGGTGCTAACCACCACGCCACCATGCAGCCATGATAATTATAGTCAAATTCAATTGAATTCAATTCAGCATTATTAAATCAAATCAAGCAAATATGGTTAGGGTTATCTATGGGCTCCATGTAGTATGTTACTACCCTTTGTTGCCATGGTGTGAAGTGCAACTTAAAGTGCGATGACACGTTTTTGACATTTTTTGCCATGTTTTATAGACCAAAACCTCCTCATGATGATCTATGTAACATAAACATCGCTGCTTTTCTGACCAGACTGTGGCGCTGTGAGCCGAAACTGGATATGACGTCTGCGAGAGTACTCTTCTTCGCTGTTCATTTTACATTGAAGTGGCTTCATTGCGGTTTTTAAGCTCCTTTTCTAGTTTTACAGAAAAACAGTAACGACTCAGCCTTCAAATTGTGTTGAGAGTTAATGGTTAAAAGCTCATAAGTACAGCGTTAGTTTATTTAGGTATTCTACAGATTCAGATTTTATTTTGAAGAGGATAAGGAAAAGCAGATCGGAGTCTTACTCACCGGGAAACAGGCAGCAACCAGACCTCTCTGATCGTCTAGAGCATCTGTTTACTGAAAGTTCAGGAACCAGCTTGTTGAGACTTCTAACACAATGAAACTGCAATCATCTCCTCGGAAATCTTCTTTTTCATCCATCGTTGCTTCATCACATCTGCTATCGGCAGAGACCTGCTGCTCGGTTATATGAGGATGTCTCTGGTCTTCAGATCTCCTCCAGCTGCTTCTAAAGCCTCATCCTTTCCTCCATCTTCATCCTTATAAACTGGAACTATTTAAAACTCCACTGGAACCATGTAAGTTGTTATCTTCTCATTTTTAAAAGGCTAATTATTTACCGCGGCTAGCTTGCGGCTGCTGTTAGCTGCGAGCTAACACAGGGGACGAGTGCCTCATTTCTGTCACGCCTGGCTCTAATGTATGTCAAACTCTTTTTTGGGCCTGTTGTCTGTTTTTTGTTGTTCCGGGACGCTCCTTACAGTTCCAATTCCCTTGGTGTGGTCTTGCAGGCTTTTAGCTGAACCAGTGGACCTGAGGGTGGAGACAGACTGTAGGGAGTTGGCTACAGGTCTACTCCGGTTCTAGTTTGTAAAATGGGATTTCCCCAAATTCCTCCGCATTATCACACTTTTCTGAACTGGCTGATGATCCCACCACACAAACCAGTTCCAATCTAGTTGTTCTGGAGCATCTTTAATGTTTTCCACGGCGTAGATTATACATTTAAGTCAATGGGCGGACCGCAACTCTGTACCGTCGCCGACGTCACAACATGGCGGCTCTTTTGTCTTGCTGTGTTGTTGTATGGCAAAGTTACTTGAAGTTAAGGTCGTGTCATCAGCACTTTAAGGATAAAAAAGGATTTTTTTTTTTTTTTTTTTTTTTTTTTTTTTTTTACATTTAAAGCACTTTTGGAAATTTTCAGTATGTTTATGCCCTGTAGCTGTGATATACAGTTGAAATTGACACATTTTTACAAAGTTTACCTAAAGCTTAAGAGGGAAGCTCAAAAGAGGGAAGAAATCACCAAAATTGGTGACAGTCTAAAAATGTTACAAAGCTGTAAGGGGAAAAAAAAATCTGATTACTATTGTTTGCCTTGTTGCCAATATTGAGGACCCAACTGCTAGGCTAACAAAAAAAAAAAAAACAGGATGCTTCTATAGGTAGCAAGTATTGCTTTGTTATTGGAACCACATAAATTTAATCAAGCTACTGTTGCTGTTTTTTGTTTGCTTTTTGCTTTGTTGTGCAAGTAGCCTTAAAAAGTAATTTTACCATTAACAGCAGCTATCTAAATCTAACTGCTTTGATTAATCAAAGAAGAAACCCACTTACATTTTGCCAGCCCTGGCCTCAACCACTGGTTTCCAGCAGGCTCCGTCCTAAGAAGAGTGGGGTAGAGAAGATCTTTCATTATAGTGAAGCTTCTTCGGGTGATAATTATAACTGATTATTAGGATTTTTTTCTTCTTTTCTACTGTATCAGACTGACTGTGGCTGCAGCAGAGCACTCCATACCTGAGAGTATCTAGTCTGTAGTTCGGATCCTCCAGTTTAGCGGAGATAGGCTTTGCTCCTGAGTCTCCTGGATGGTTGAATCTCAGGTCTAGCTCCTTTAGATGGGAGGGGTTTGAGGACAGAGCTGAATCTAGAGAAGCGCAACCCTCCTCTGTGATCAGACATCCAGACAGCCTGGAAATACACAAAAAACACGACATAAGGATGCTGGTACCAGTAAATGATCATCATTTAGACTTTACACCGATCAGATTGGCCGATATTTCACTTTTTTTTTTTTTTTTCAAATTTTCTGATCGATCCTTAACTCTTCATTCACCGATCTGATCAATGACGTCATTGTCATTTTGAATCTGCTCCGGTAAAACTCTCATTCACACGATTAAACTTAAAAAACAAACAAACAAAGCAGAATAGACACGTCTCACTAGTATGTATTTTATGTCTTCGTTGCTTTCTTGTTGTGAGCTCTGTCACTATGTGCTGGACAATAAAGTTTTTAGAATCCAGAATACGCCACATGTAAAGGATGGCGACGTCGGTTGCAAACAAGGTAAGCAAACATGTCGACAGTATGGAGACCTATTATTTAGTCTTTGATGGAGACACGATGACAAACACTCCTGCTGCAGCAGCTTAAGGTAACTGTTGTTTAGGGAAATGCACAGGAAATACGCTGTGGCCTTTCAGTCAAAGAGCTCTGTAGTCCTCCTGGCAGAGACCTCCAGTATCGAGCGTTTCAGCCACTGCGAGCTCCTCATGTGCTGCAGCAAGTATTATGTACACAAACCCTCCTGACGCTGACATTGACGCATGCGTCCACATCAAGTATATTCCAGCATGACTGTGGCAATACCGGACTACATGAGCTGCACCGGGTTGTTCATTCTCACGTCTAGACCTTCTGAGGAACACAGTCACTCGATTAATTTGACCATTGATATGACGTCATCAGATGTGAGCCCCAACTTTTGAAGGAGCATTACTGCCTTCATTTGCACCGTGACTGTAAATAATTTCAGTTATATGACTGTTTAAGTTGTGGCTATTATTTGTGCCACCGCCTCAAATTATTTTGGTCTGCCCTGAATGCCCATTAGAGGTTACTGATGTTTAACCTGAACCTCAGTCAATTCAAGATAGAAAATGTAAACAAAATAAAAATCCTTTTTATGATACTCCGTAAACTGAACAAATACTGGTAAACAAGTTATTTAAATAGATTCATTTGCTTCCTCAAATGATCGGAGATGGTTTTTTTAAAACTCTCTGATCAGTGATTGGTGATCAGCACTGAAAATCCTGTTCGTGTAAAGCCTACATCCATTAAGTGGTTTTCAAGTGTAAAGATGCTTACCTGAGAGTTTCCAGCTTACAGTGGAGACTTGCTATTCCAGCCGACAGTAGTTTCACTCCTAAATCCTTAAGGTTGTTGTTACTCAGATCCAAGTCTTTCAGACTAGAAGACTGAGAGCTGAGAACTGAGGACAGAGCTTCACAGCTTCTCTCTGACAGGTTACAGACACTCAGACTGAGAAGACAAGTGAAGAAAGGATGTCACGTTTATATACTGTAAATCATTGCTCCCAAAACTCCTACTTATTATTTAATGTGGTATTTTGATTGTAAATTTTCTCAACATTTTTTTTATTACAGGAGAAAATGTGACAGTAAAAGTTCAACATCTGCAGAAAAAGAGAAATGGATCAGAGAACACATTACAATTATAAACATTAAATTAACTTAAGTCCCCAGAAACCCCCTTTTGATTTTCCCTTACACAGGCGCATCTCGAACAATTAAAACATCATTAAAAAGTTGATTCATTTCAGAGATTCATTACAGAGTGAAATATTTAAAGCATATATATTTCAATTTTGGTGATCATGGTTTACTGTTATTGAAAACCCTTAATTCAGTATTTTAGAAAATTTGAATATGCTATATACCCGACTCCTCTGGCCAGTTACTGAGGACGGGCACACCTGGATTAATCTGTTTGTCCAGTCATGAAAGACAGGAGGCAACGTTGCTGGCTGAAGTTCAGGAAGTCATGGAGTTGGGCGTATAGCCCATTGTTTCACACTTTAATCAGCTAACTAATTAAAAACACCTGCAAAGTTTTCATGAGCATTTACTGTACTGAGGGACTACAAAACCTTGACAGATTTTCTCAGTTATGCGTTGCCTAGCGATGGCTAATTCAGCATCCATCTTCATCCTCCCTGTACTGTGAGATCTCGCCAGCCAGTGAAAGTCAGACCTATGTTAACTTTTGTCTTATCTCTTGCTCTATCTCTTTCTCTCTTGCTCCCATTATGTCCTCTTGTGTTTCTTTGCTCAATCAACCACTGTGTGCATTCAAAACAGCCATTGTGTTTGTATCCGTTTGCTAACATGTGAAACAGAGCGCAAAGCGAAATTTAGCTCCACTGTTGCATCCCTGAAGCAAAAGTTGTGGAGTACAGTTTCTCAGCATCAGGATCAGCTCTAGAAATGTACATTAAATGTCACTGTGGCATCAACAAGTCAGTAACAAGTCAGGACCTCAAAATAGAGTTTAAGGTCAAAAAGCTATCCACCTTATTCCTATGCCCCATGAGCCCTTGCATGAAATATGCGAGCAACTTCCAGTTTGACCGGAACCGGCATTTATTTACATGCTAGATGTTCACGCTACTCCACGTTTTACAAGCTTTTTAGGTAAACTACGTGAGAACATCAGCCATCACAGTTCAGACAGGACAACGTCACATTCCCTCCGCCTCCTGCAACAGAGGGGTGGGAGGATGATGATGATCTGGCCAAAAATAACAAACAGCAGCCTTTAGCTTCTTCTTAGCTCTGTCACGTCTGACTTTGAAGCAATGAGCAATCACAAAAGCTCCGAGGCTTATCAGTACCTACATAATAATAATAATAATTCAACTTTCTCTGCTTGTTAGTACAACCACGAACCACACAACGTGTCCCCGAACCGTGCAAGTACATTTTTCTGGGGAAAATTGTTTAGAAATGTAATGAATACTCATGTTGAAAATGTTTGACTAAACTGCTAGCCGAAACAACATCTTATACTGTGAGTCAGTGGCGAAGTGCTATTTCCGGTATCTCACAGGAAGTTGATAGCATCATCATTTCCACATATGCTAGCGCAGGAGTAAGGTGGATATAGTGCAACTTTAAACCACCTCAGTCTGGTTCAGTACGTAACACATTCAAGGATGTACCCTCCTTCCACAAGGAGGGTACATCAAAAACAGGCAGGACTAAAGAAGATCACTGTTCAGAGTTTTGCTTCCAAACATATTATTGGTAAGTTGAGTGGAAGGAAAAAGTGTGATAGATAAGCAAGAGGGGTCATTTCAGCCTTGTTAAAAGACTATGAAGGAAACACATTAAATACTTTACAGGAGATGGAGTGGACTGCAACTTGAGTCAGGGTCTCAGCAGCCACCACAAACAGATAAGACCAGGACATGGCGTACAGCTGTTGCATTCTTTTGGACCAAACCACTCCTGAGGCAATGGCAGAAGGGTTTTACCTGGACTAACCTAAACTCCACAGTAAATCCCAGTGATTGTCAAGAGGAAGATGAAAGACAGCAGACCCAACAATGCAGATGGGTTGAAGGCTGCTATCAAAGAAAAGGACATCCATAACACCTCAGCTGTGTCTCAGGCTGATCTCTTCCAAGCCATGTTGGACTCATGCAGTAATTCATACAAATGGAGCCCTGATCAAGTACTGAGTGTATATACTGTACATTACAAACTTATCAGAACGCCGATAATCACTGTATTCATTTTGTTTTTAATATATAATTAGTTTGATGTAATTCTCAAATTTTCTAAAATATAGAATTTGGGTTTTCCTCAGCTATATCAACAAAATCAAGATAAGTAAACATTTGAAATATGACAGTTTGTGTAAAGAGTCTATATAATGTGTGAGTTAAAAAAAATGAACTAATAAACTTTTAGATGATATTCTAATTTACTGAGCTACACCTTTGCAAGAATAGTGGCAAGAAGTGGCAGAATGTAATTGTGACATTAAACGATCCATATCGCATTGAGCCACAAGAGGAATCAAAGTGATCATTTTCTGCTGAGAGCGTGTCATGAAGATGCTAGAGAAAAGCGTACAAAGTTGGATTTTTGCTTTGGTTTAACATGAAATTACATAAATATAGACTTACTGTATATCATGCCTCATTACTGATCTCTAAAAATAAGCATATAGTTAATTTTAGTCAACAGTAAACTAAGTGTAAAACTACAAGCAACACAACAATGCAGTTGTAACAGGAAGGAACAAAAACAGTTATGCAAGCACATAAACATAACAGCATTTCCAAAATTGGTGTAAATTGGAAAACTACAGCTTCTGACTTGATGTCAAACAGTGTTGTACTCCATTCTGACCTGAGAGTCTCCAGGTTACCCTGCAGACTCAGTCCATCTGACAGCAGCTGCACGCCTGAATCCTGCAGGTTGTTGTTGCTCAGATCAAGTCGTCTTAGAGTGCAAGACTGAAGGCAGAGAGCATTCAGGTTTCTGTCTATGAGGAAACAGCCGCTGAGTCTGATGAATATGAAAAGACAAGAAAATGTTTATGTAGAGCAAGTGTTTGTTTTGACTTAAGCAATCAAGACACAGGCAGTGTCCCTTGGACCAGCAATGCTTCAGACTTTAGTGGACTAATCTGTAAAAACTACTCCCTGAAAATCTGATGGGTTTACTAAAAAGCAAATTAAAACTAAATGATTCTCAATGTTTCATTTACCAAAATCAAAACATGTAAATGTCTAAAATTTGATGTACAATGTACATACTTAAAACTCATTTAGAAGAGAGGCAAACACAGAAGCTGACAGCTACAATCAGGGGGTATTCCAGGTAGGAAGTTCAACAAACTCTGAGTCTAAAAAGAAACTCTGGTTTAAAGGATAACTTTCTTTTTTTTTTTAACCTGGACCTTATTTCTAGGAGTTCATATGTGCATTTACTCACCAGTAAAGTTTCTACATTTCTTTGACTTCTTGAGAATATATTACATTGAGTCGCCCTTTGGTGTACATCCAGTAAAATGGTGGAGATTGGGCAGTCACTCCATAAGACATTATCTGCAGCAAAACTCCATGATTTAATCAATGCTTAAAGTACAATAAATGAACAAATGAGTGCTATTGTCCCGTGAGTCCAGAGCTTCACAAACTGTGTTTTTGTTGTTGTCTGGGTAGCAAACTGCTCTTCCCAGCTGTACTACAGAAGCGCGCATAGTGAACACGCGTGAACAAGTGTGTACAACACCCTGATAACTAGCGGAAAGCTAAATCTGAACTCACAGGACAATAGTACTTGTTTTTTCGTTCATTCTACTTAAAGTATTGGCGAAAATCAAGGAGTTTTGCTGCAGATAGTAGTAGTGTAGCGACTGCCCCGTCTCTGCCGTTATACTGGATGTACACCAAAGGGCGACTCAATGTAATATCTTCCAGAGGAGTCAAAGTGATGCAGAAATTTTACCAGTGAGTAAATGTACATATACACTCCTAGAAATAACATCCAGGTTGAAAAAAAAAAGAAAGTTATCCTTTAACTAGTGCTGGGCTTACACCAAACAGTTTTCATCATTGCAGACTTAAGACTGGAAGTTTTGAATAAATCTCAGGAGTTTAACTGGAGTCGGGGTGTGCCCCCAATGGCCTCAATCAGTGAGTTTGAGATGGTAATCTGTGTTGATTTATAGCAATCTTTTCCTAGTCTTGGGCTTGCAACAATATCAAACATGATTGATATTATCGCAAGTCACAGTGATGCAACACAACCAACAACCAATGGATGAACTCTGACAACAGTGGAAACAGGTGCTGACCTCCAGAGCCATCAATACTCAGAGCACTAGTGTAACCAGAAAAAGATATTAGGTGTGCACCAGTAAATTCTGGTGTGCCAAATTTATTGTCAACAGTGTTACACCTCCACTAACATTCAAAAGAATGTATCTCTGTAATCAGAATCAGTCTACTTCGACCTTGATCAGACATCCCTGCACAGGTTACAGCTCACCCAAATTGCAGCAACCCACATGCTGACTGAGAGGAGGAGACGTGACCACATCTCTCCGGTGCTCGCTGCTTTGCACTGGCTTTCCGTCAGTTTCAGGACCCAGTTCAAAATCTTATTACTTGTCTTTAAAGCCTTAAATGGTCTGGCTCCCCCCAACCCATCTGAGATGCTGCACTTGCATGCAAGTTATGAAAAGTCCTCTAACTTTCTTTTAGGGATGTAACGATAACTGCTAAAATGGTTAACCGTGATAAAATTCCCCACAATTAGTAATACCGTTTCAAATTTTGATTATCATTAAAACCGTGACTGATTACTGCACTTTGAAAAACTCCCAGTGATGCTGCTCATTGGCTGGAAAAGCAGTAGCAGTTGCAGTGTTTGCAATGTTTAATTTATGAAAATATAGTGGAAAGCAACAAAGGTTCCCACATGGACAGTTCTCTTGAAATTTTTCCCCACTTTAAAAAGCACAAAGTAGACATTTGGACCCATTTCGGATGTTTTTAAAGATGCTGGGGGGTATTTCTATAATACCGCGATAAAAATGATAACCACGATCATTTTGGTCACAATAACCATGATATGAAATTTTCATATCGTTACATCCCTACTTTCTTTATCATTTTGTGTGTTAATTCATCTTATACTGTAAATCTCTGCAATAACATTAGTACAGACAGTCCATGTCTGACAGCTGCTCCAGATGGGAGGAAACTGATAGAAACTCAGGGTTTCTTAAAGATAACCTACTAGATAGCAGGTTTTGTTCACAGAGTCTGTTACCATGGTGATGGACTCAGAGTTTCAGATAACCCTCTTCTGGAAGTGGTGACTCTAGAGTTTCCCGCATCTCAGGGTTAACATACTCCGAGTTCACCACATAACCTGGTTTCTGGAATACCCCCCAGGAGGCCAAACTACTGCTATACAGTTTTACTTTAACACAACAATTTCTGTTGAATTAAGTCCAAGTTTTTTTCTGACCTGAGAGTTTCAAGTTTACAATCTGAGCTGGTGAGTCCATCAGCGAGTCGCTTCACTCCCGAGTCCAGCAGGTTGTTGTTACTCAGATCAAGCTCTTTCAGACTGGATGTAGAGCTAATAACTGAAGACAGAGCTTTAAAGCTTTTTTCTGTGAGGGTGCAGAAATCCAGTCTGAAAAAAAGTGAGAAATAATAGAACTACCATTTCTTTACAGATTTGAAAACTACAATTTGATATTTTATTCAGCCATGCTTGTATTTACCGAGCTGTGCGAGAAGCTTTGACCACTGGCAGCAGCCTCAGGAGAGCCTCCTCTGAAGATGAGTATTTCTTCAGGTCAAACACATCCAGATCCTCCTCTGAGGACAGTAAGATGAAGACCAGAGCTGACCACTGAGCAGGAGTCAACTTATCTGAGATACTTTTTGATGCCAGTAACTGTTGGATCTCCTCCACCAGAGAACGGTCATTCAGTTCATTCAGACAGTAGAGTAGGTTGAGGCTTTTCTCAACAGACACATTGCCATTGATCTTCTCTTTGATGTACTGGATTGTCTTCTCATTGGTCTGTGGGCTACTTTTTGTCTGTGTCAGCAGGCCTTGCAGGAGTTTCTGACTGGTTTGCAGTGAAAGACCCAGGAGAAAGCGGAGGAGCAGGTCCAGATGTCCATTTGGACTCTGCAAGGCCAAATCTACAGCCCTGATGTGCAGATTTTCCAAGTGTGTTTTGGAAAATAGCTCAGAAAGCTTTGAGGTTGTTTGTTTTTCTTTAAAAATATTAACTCCATGGTTGATGAAGGTCAGATGTACATGAAGAGCAGCCAGAAACTCTTGAACACTGTTATGAATGAAGCTGAACACCTTCTGGTTGTACAGTCCTCTCTCCTCTTTAAAGACCTGTGTGAACACTCCTGAGTAAACTGATGCTGCCGTGATATCGATGCCACACTCTGTCAGGTCTGATTCATAGAAGATCAGGTTTCCGTTCTGCAGCTGCTCAAAAGCCAGTTTTCCCAGAGATTCAACCATCTTCCTGTTCTCAGGACTCCAGTGTGGATCTGTCTCAGCTCCTCCATCAAACTTCACCTTCTTTATTTTGGTCTGAACCACCAGAAAGTGGATGTACATCTCAGTCAGGGTCTTGGGCAGCACTCCCCCCTCGCTGGTTTTCAGAACATGCTCTAGAACTGTAGCAGCGATCCAGCAGAAGACTGGGATGTGGCACATGATGTGGAGGCTGCGTGATGTCTTGATGTGGGTGATGATCCTGCTGGCCTGCTCCTCATCTGTGATTTTCTTTCTAAAGTACTCGTCTTTCTGTGGATCAGCAAATCCTCTGACTTCTGTTACAATGTCAACATATTCAAGAGGGATCTGACTGGCTGCTGCAGGCCGTGTGGTTATCCAGAGACGAGCATGGGGAAGCAGGTTACCCCTGATGAGGTTTATTAGCAGCACATCTAACGAGGTGGACTCTGTAACATCAGTCAGGATCTCGTTGTTTTGGAAGTCCAGAGGAAGTCGACACTCATCCAGACCATCAAAGATGAAAACAACCTGAAACTCTTGAAACCTGTGGATTTGTACTTCTTTAATTTCAGTAAAGAAGTGATGAACAAGTCCCTCCAAGCTGAACTTTTCGTCTTTCAGCACATTGAGCTCTCTGAAAGTGAATGGAAATGTGAACTGGATGTCCTGGTTGGTTTTGTCTTCAGCCCAGTCCAGAGTGAACTTCTGAGTTAAGATTGTTTTCCCAATGCCAGCCACTCCCTTTGTCATCACTGTTCTGATTGGCTCACTTCTGTCAGGTGAGAATAAATCCTCCAGTTTGATTGTTGTTTCTTGTGTTTCTAGCCTCCTGGAAGCCTCTTCAGTCGTACTGAACTCATGTTGATCATTGACCTCCCCTCCATTTGTGATGTAGAGCTCTGTGTAAATCTGATCCAGAGGGCTTGTGTTTCCTGTAGAAATTCCCTCAAACACACACCGTACCTTCTCTTTCAGCTCACGTTTAAGCTTATGATGACAAGTTGCAGCACAATGTTCTGAATGAACACATAAAAGAGGAATTAATGTTCAACAAAGGAAATATTCCAGCATCTTTTAAGACATCTTTGAATATCTCAGGGCTGGGATATATTTGCTGTGAACGCAAACGTTCACGCAAGCGCTCTATGTCGCCTGTGAATATACTTGCTGGAGCACGTCTCAGCTAAAACATTCGATGCCAGAGTCCCTGCTTGGACATTGAGGTTGTGAAAAGGTCAATCTGCCGGTCAGATTGTATTTTCAGATTGTATTTCCAGGGCAGTACCATCACCCTAAACATTTTCAATCTTTTGCCAGCTAAGACGAGCATGTTTATCACTGTACAAAGGGAGGAAACATAATAAAGATGCTGGTAGTTGTGGACAAAGTCCAAGCGTTGCAGTTTAAAACAACTCTGCATTGTGTTTACCTCTGACCTTGTGTTCACACTTTTCTACGCATGAGCACCTCTAGCGTTCAACTCAATATTGCACCATGTGCTTGCAGTACATTACCTCACGCCAACGCATGCGACCTACATGCCGTGGGCATATTGGGAATGCATGGGCACCATGAAGTGCATGCGGATGCGTTGCCAGTGGCAAGTATATTCCAGCCCTTATTAATTCTGTGGTTTAACTCCTTCGTAAATCTTACTTTTCTGCAGCTGGTTAGCCAGATCATGCTGCTTCAGTCCCCTCAGGAGGTGCAGTATGACCTTCACAAATGCTTCTCGGATGACTCTCCACTGTTCCTCATTCATTCCATCCAACTCTTTGTTATCTTCCCTTTCACTTTCTAAGCATTCTGGGTAGTCCGGGTTCAGAAACTTCCAGATATTTTTTAACTCATTCTTCACAATACTGATAAACTTTTCCCCCAACAGCTGGAATAAAGTATTATGTAAATAAGAAAAAAATAGCCAAAGTCATCAGATTAAATGTGTGACAGTATGCTGTCAAAGAGCACGTACATACCGTAAATATGTTGTCCAGATAAGCTTGAGACTCCTTTGCAGACCAATTACTGGGAACTTCTGAGGTCCCTTCAACTCTGTCATTAAAATCATAAAAATTACTTTCCTGCACTGTTTGCAACAAAGACACAAACAACTGAAAATTTCTGTAAAGTAATAAGTTAGAAACTTTTAACAAGTTTTGCTGAGCTCAGAACTAGTCTATAGTTGTTTTAGCCTTCAAGTAGAACTATATGACTTATAAACACTGCTTCTTATATTGATGGCATGACATTATGTGCATTCCTAGAGCTGCTATTGCCCTGTACAGTAGTGCCTTGAGACTGAGAAACTGCAATTCACATCTTTCTTTTTTTTTCAGCCCAGAGCATCATATCACAGAACAAGAAAATATTGAATGAACGTAGGTCGAGGACCAATGTTCTCCACCACTGCTATACATGGTTATGCTCAGGATATGTCAACCCATTTCCATTGGAAATGCCTTTTGCTTAAACCAGGGTTCCCCAATCTGGTCCAACTAGGGCCACAATCCTGCAGGTTTTTTATGTGTCCCTCCTCAAACACACCTGACTTTATAACTTTTTTTTTTTTGTTAAAGGCACTATATCTTGATTTTATTTTAATGTCTCGTAGAAAAATACTTTTTACATGATATATTATGTGGTGAAATAGGTAATTAAAAAAAGAAATACTCATTGATATGAGCATATGCATGAGTCCAGGCCTTTTTAGTTTAGGCTTCAACCTTTGCCTTGACGGTTTTTCTCTGCCAATGGGGTTAATTCTATAGAACATCCGGTTTTACTAAAGGCTTCCACTGACATTGTTTCCTAACAAGAGGTGTTCTCCCCTAACGTGTGCATAGCAGATTTTGTAAAGAGAACTGCATGGCGTCCACCAAAGGGAAAGTCGCGATACCTCTGCTGGCTGTCACTGCTGATACAGCAAAACAGCCTAAAAGCATCACAACTGAGAACGAGAAGAGAGATTTGAAATGTAAGAGAGACCAAAGAAGGAATAAATCTTATGTAAATCTCCATACATCAAGGTAAAGAGCTGCAGGACCACCTCGGACTGAGGACTGGAAACTGGCTGCAGAACTTCTCGATCACTTTCTCCTTAGTAACATTTTATATGTCCTCAGCTACTGGAGCTACAGTACTTCTAGTGGTTTGACTAGCGACTTTCTACCGCAGGGGTGGGCAACTCCGGTCTTTGAGGGCTGGCATCCTGGAGGTATTTGGAGTTTCCCTGTGGCGACAAACCTTTTGACTTGTGCAGAGCTTGACATCAATTAACCATTGTTTGGAGTCAGGTGTGTCTCAGCAGAGAAACTCCAAATACCTGCAGGATGCTGGCCCTTGAGAACCAGAGTTGCCAATCCCTGCATACCTGTATAATACATAATGGTATCTACACTGTAACCAAGTCCACTGTGACGAAGTCCATGCCAACGTTAGCATTTAGTGTGCCGTCAAACTATATAAGAACAAACACAAACTACTTTACATCACATCACTCTCACTCGCAGTGGCTGGTTAGATACTTTACTAGGTTGTCATGTTGTAATGTCTCCTATAACATCATAACACATAATTGTGCAGCTGTGTATATAAGAGTAGTTACAGTAAGCTACCGGTTTATGAAATAAATGGCTTGTTTTGCTATCATATGCAATGGGGATTTAAGTGACAGAAAATGTCATTTAGCTGATACTCAGCCATTTACTGCAACCAAAACAGTAAATTCAATGGAAGATGCAACTTTCCTCTGGAGAATTTCCTTGTGCACGAGTATGAGATGTGCATGTTATTTCATCCACGTTAAGTGAGAGGAGAGTATAAGGGAGAGAAGGAGCGTTTTTCACTTGGAAAAAAAAACAGTAAGGGGCAGAGCTTACAGTTTACACTAAACTGTTCTCATTGATGGTCTGAAAATGTGCAAAATCCGGTATAGCCCATTTAAATCTTGGCTGAAAACCTACCAAATCTATAATCACCTAAAAAAAACACTCTGTGCATGAATGAATGTTTCATAGATTTTGTATTGGGTGGATGGTAAAGTTTTATATAGATTTTATAATATATTAATACTGTCTGTATTATTATTCTAATCTAGAGCATGCCCCAGATATTTTATAAAGACCTCAGAAAATGATTTCAGCATGTAAAAAGAAGCCGATACGTTTCCTTCAAGAAAAGGCTATGTTAAAATGCAACATGTTATTTTGTGTTGAAAGCAAGAATATTTTTCTCTGAAGATTACAGCTACTCTTACTGCTGGAGACAGCTTACGTTTCTTCAATAGATGAAAGCTGGCCTTGAAATGCAAGTGGTGAGTCCTTTGACTGTTCACTCTTGACAGAAATGGCGCTGGGGTCAGGGAAGTCTGCTCTTGACCTCTGAACCCTAGGACAAAAAACAATTAATGTTATGAAAACAAATTAAACCCCTCACCACCAACAACAACCCATTCTACATCCTCTTAGTGATTCATTTCTTGTCTTTTTCCATAATTGAAGTATTAAAGGATTCTAATTAAAATCCAGAGCAAAGCAACTCTCGCTTACATTTCTTCAGCAGATGACAGTTTTCCTTGAAATGTAAGTGGTATCTCCCTTGACTGACCACTCTTGACAGACTCAGAGCTAGGGCCTGGTGTGTCTGGTCTCGATCTCAAAAACCTATGACCAAAAAAAAAAACAAAAAAAGAAATATGTTGACTAAACATGAATGAAAACAGCACACAACACTCCACTGTTTTTATGTCAATTTCTGGATCTGGTGTTTATTTGGCAGAAAACACTCAATACGGATGAGACTCCTGCTTCAGAATGTTGACTTCGAGCAGCACAAAAAAACTTGCGCCTTCAAACTATGGATATGAGCTTAGCCCTACAGTTGGACCTTCAAAGATCAGACATCCAGAAGGAAAGTTACAGGTCCCTTTGCGAAGCCTCTGTACGGTGTTCTGTCGAAATGAAGCGGCAAAATGGCTCTGGAGAAAAGTGAAGCCCCGGAACTCTTCATCCATAGGGGCTGGCTCCAAAACAGAGCAAATCTCCACAGACTCCCATGTTAAAAAGGCCAACTTCACAGCAGAAATAACCATGTTTACAGCCTGGTTCAAACAATCATTTTAGGTCTTATACGTCAAATTACCTTCATATCAATTGGGGGGAATTTTTTAAAAACTCCACAAGTAGGAGCATGTCCTTTTTTCTTTTTTTCTTCTGTTTTTCTCTCTTCTTTACTTTTCTCCTTTGCACTCTCCGGAGAGTGCAAAAAAAAAAAAAAAAAGGAGGGGGCTGTCCTATTGATTAACAGGCAACAGACCGGGTGCTGATTTCAGCTGTGGAGGCTAATAGTTAGCTCCCTGGAAGGCCTGAGCCTGTAGCAGAGTTCCACAACTGTGGTTTTTAGCTGCTTAACAGCAAGTTGGAGCGTGTCTTACCTTTAAACCACCTATCTTCATTCATTCCCGTTCACTTCGGATTAGCTTGGTTTTCAAGCTAATCCTGTTCACTTCGGATTAGCTTGGTTAGCACTTAGCTTAACTGCTATGCCTTTGCCCCAAGGCTCGGAGCGGCCCTATTTTTGCCCATTTTAGTATTTTCCAGGAGTGGCAACACTCGACATGGCAAGATGTCTGTCCATCTGCGCTACCCTGTCATAATGCCGCACGTACATCTTGATGGGTAGGTTGAATTATCAGAACAGGCCCTAGCCTCGCATCGGTTTCCACCTGTGAGACACTGGAGACGGCAGCTTGAAGATTTTTTTTTTTTTTTTTTAACCAGCCATGTTACAGGCACTGTTCAGAAAAAATAAAACATTTACGGTCGGTACGTAGCCTATATAGCTCATGTTACAATGAGGATGTCTGCTGCTTACTGACAAATGTGCAGTGGCCTGTAAATGGTAAATGGACTGTACTTATATAGCGCTTTTCCAGTCATACTAACCGCTCAAAGCGCTTTACACTACATATCACATTCACCCAGTCGCACACACAATCACACACACACTCATACCCCGATGGGCACATCGGGAGGCAACTTGGGGTTCAGTGTCTTGCCCAAGGACACTTCGGCATGTAGAATGGGGAAGCCTGGAATCGATCCCACAACCCTCCGGTTGAAAGACGACTGCTCTTCCACCTGAGCTACAGCCGCCCTGTATGTACAAATCTAATTTTCTAGCGGGTGTGCTTTCTATTCAGGAGCGCTCAAGAATCCGAAAAGTACGGTACCTCACTAAAGCCCTCGAATCTTCATCTTCAGTTGGCAAAAGTGCTCAGTCTGATGGTTGCAGGAGAAGGTAGACTGTGGCCATGACAGCTAGCTAACGGCTAACATTAACCTGTCACACACTCTTCTCTTTTTCTATTCTATCTTCATTTCTCCAAAACATTTTTCCAGAGGCTTCTGCATGTGGAGCAGAAAAACTGAAGGCTGACCGATAATGACGAAAGGATGATTATTTGACTATTTAACATTACAGAAAAAAACAAGCATGAGCTTCTATATTTTTTCTAATCTTTTTCTCACTATATCGTGCTCTACTGCCCCATTCTGCATTATTGTACAGGTGCAGATTCTGACCTGCACTATAATGGGCTCTATGCACAACTCCACTACTTCCTGAACTTAAGGTAGCTCCTTTGTTTCCTGTCTTTCATTACTGGATGAACTGATTAGTCCAGGTGTGCCTGACCTCAGTAACTGGCCAGACACACCTGGATTATTCAGTTTGTCCAGTAATGAGAGACAGGAAACAAATGAGCTGTCTCAAGTTCAGGAAGTTGTTGAGCAGTGCATAGAGCCCATTGGAAGTCATCTTTGCCAGCTGTTTATCTTATCTTATCTTATTTACTGACACGTAGTTCACACAAGTAGACGATTATTTCAGTACACTTATGGTTTTATTAAAGAATGTGTAGCATCAAGTATAAACAGGCTTTTACAGAAAAAAGAATATACTGAACAAACTGGACACAGAGGGTCACAGTTATCTGGCAGTGTGCTCCTCTATCGGTTCACCACAAAGCATGCGTGCTTTTACCCTTGTGAAATTCATTTGTTACATAAATATGTGTTTTGAGGCTACACCAATGTTTAAAGCCAATGAGACGTCCTCCCCCTGTATGAATCTTGATGCTAAACACCTGCCAGCTAACATTCTACATCATCCTAAATACCTTAAGCCCTGATCGGCTCCAACAATGTTTTCAAGTTACTTTGAATATTGCTTCATCCTACAGTATGCAGATGATGCTGTAATTTTAATTCTGCTTTAGGGGAAGGAAAATGGTCACGGTCTCATTGTTGACAGCTTAATTAATTAGCCAGACATGGCTTTTGATTTTAGGAAAAAGGCCAGTACATCTGATCAGGTCATTAAAAGGAGAAACCATTGAGAAAGTGAAATCGAGAGTGCAATAGGAAAGATCTCCTTTTATCTAATCATATTGCCTTAATCCATTTCCCCTTAGCTCTTTGGTTTTTGAAAAATTGTGAAAGTAGGGCTGTTTTGTTTCTAATTTAGGCACTGAGATACATAGCAGAAACTTTTGTTCTTGAACCGCGCCATTGAGGAATGCTATGACCGGAAATAAATTTACCATGTCAAGGTTTTAACCTGGACATTGTGAAATAATAATCCTATGAATATCATGAGACCATTCCTGACTCCACACTAAATTTCAAACACAACTGTGAGACTGTGTGGGAGAAGAGATGTTAGCAGTTGTAGAAAGTGTCTCGCTTTCACACTGAGAAAGCAATGATGACGTTCTTATTGCATATCTCTTAAATCTCTTTTATCTTTTTGTCTTGTGTCATGGTTTGAAAAAAAATCTGTACCTTTGAGAAAATCTTCCAGAGGTAGATAATAAAATGGTCTAACCGGCTGAGTGAGGAGTCACTCCTGAGCCTGGAGGTACTGAACATTCAACACCTGCAGCTAATAAACAGCTCAGTCTTAAATCTGGACTCCCATCACTTCCAAATATTCATGCAATCAGGCAGGAGAATTTTTAAGGTCAAGAACTACACACTACAGGAACGGCTTTGATCCAGATTCTGCTTTATTTTAACTTTGTCCACTTTTTTGATATTCTTTTTAGAAATCTGCTATCTATAACCTTCTCCAAGGAGTGGCGGAAGTAATGTAATCATTTGCACCTGTCTGTCTGTTAGCAAAAATAATTCAAAAAGTACTGAACAGATCTGGATGAAATTCTCAGGGAACATTAATAATATTAGATCTGATTAAATTTTTGTGTTGAGCCTGATGACCGTGTTGATCTGGAAGCAGCTGGGCTGGTATCAACCAGTAGACTCCACAGGACATAGTTTACAACAGCAGCCGACATGCATTCATTCAGCTACAAGACCCAAACATCTGGAGACATTAAATTGCACTACTTCTATCCATCCATCCACTTGCCCAGCTTGTACCCAGTGGTATCACGGGAGTCCTGCCCCATGCTTCATTTATTTATGCACGCTTTGCATTACAGGAGGACCAAACGTTCCCTTTTACCCAGACATGCCCTCTTTTAGAGAGGCTGAGAGTGGATCCGGATGGGTTTTCAAAATCATCAGAGATTTTGCTCTCTCAGCTTCAATCATGTTCACGTCGTTTTTTGGGTTGCATGTCACTCCTGACACTCGCTTACTGTTGTTATCCATGACAATGAGCAACAGGAGAGGAAGGAGTTGCAGCGCAGAGAGGCCAGAGTTACCTGGTAATCACATCACCTGCTCTCAGCTACACGGAATTCCGAGACAATGGGAACGCGCCATAATGCATGTTTGTGCAAAACAGCAGAGGAAGCGTGACAGCTCTCCCTCCTCATATCGGAGGGTTTTCCCATGGAGGATGCAAAGCTTTCCCAGAGAAGTTTTGACTCCCTCACTTTCTCCAGTTTTTCTGTAGACGAACGACGGTAAAAAAAAAAAGAAAATCCCATTTCTCATTACTTCTGCATAAAAAAGATTTATTTTTTCTTTCTATTTGGTGTTTGTATATGTTTATCACAGTGTTATTTTATGAAGAGAAAAATACCAAACAGAAAGACACTTGGTCAAAATTTATCTTCTCTACCCTACTGGAAGAGGACTGAATGCAGACACAGAGTCTGTGTCTCTGTGAGTCTATAGCAGCTGACAGCTCAGGTGAAATACTTGTACTGCAGCATGTCTCATCTTTAACTGTAACTAGAGCCACTGATTATGTTTAGTTTAAAAGCTTAGCAGTATGTTGGTTTAGCAGAGTCTACTGGTGAAAGTTCAGATATATCAAAGTAATATCATTATAAGTCATATCTTTTTAATTGTTTTTATGAGGTAAAGTACTTTGTGATACTCATGTATGAAAAGTGCTTTAAAAGTCTAATCTAATTTGATTTTATTTGATAGTTTTGCCCTTGTGTCTCTGCTTTGTTTTGTTTAATGACAAAACTCTTTCCTGCTACTGCAGAACAAGTCTGTGGGTCTATGGGTAGAAATAAAGTCACCTTGAGCTTACCTCTGAGCTTTGGTCTGTTTATGCTCTTCAGAAGTTTCAGACCAGGGGCCTGCCTCCTCAGTCTGATTGGTTGCAGAGCCCACCATGTCACACATTCACAGCAACCTGTTGACAGAGATGCTTTCCTTTAATTAGCACATTAAAAACACACACACTGACTGGGCGGAGAATTATAAAGCTTTGATAAAGCTCTTTAAAACTCAAATCTTAAAACTAAATGCACTTATCCTAATATACAAAATAATGAGATCCATTTTATTCCTAGTCACCTTTCATTACACTCAAGGTCACCTTACAGGGACACAATACAATGTGAGAAATCAAAGTAAATTAAAACTGTGCATTTAGGACTAACAGCGTGTAGGGCAGGGGTGTCAAACATAAGGCCCGGGGGCCAAAACCGGCCTGCCAGAGGGTCCAGTCTGGCCCGCGAGGTGACTTATTAAATGTCACATTTAAAACTTTAAAACAAACTATGGTTTCTAATTGGTCCAACAGAGCTTGGAATCTTTTTAATGTCTAAATATGAAGTATTTCAATATAACCATACAGATCTGACCTCAGTTTATATCATGAGGTCAGGATTACTTCACACATGTGGAAATCTTATTTCTCTTTTTTTAGTGATTCCTGTGATTCAATATTATTTTTCAATATCACAGTGATTTTTTAGATCGCTTGTGATTTGTGAGTTACAGTGAACATGGAGCGTCGTATTTGAATGAGTTGATAATAATGATGATAATAAAAGTATAAATATATTAAAATATTCCATATTTGGGAAGTTTAAAGGAAAATTTTCTTTTATAAAGTCATATTTGAGTTTATATTAAAATGTATAAAAAATATTTGTCATATAAAAATATGTAATAAATGTTGACTGAAATTAATACATAAAATGAATAAATAAAATATAGTCAAATGAGGTACAATATTGTTGGAACCACTTTTCCTCAATAAATTTCATGTTAATTTTTTTCTAAAAGGGAAGTTAATTAAAAATAAACATCTTGACAATGTGATAAAATAACAGGAAACATTTACAGTTTTTATTTATAGGTTCTTGTGTGATAATTTTCCTGGTCCGGCCCACTTGAGATCTAATCGTGCCATTTTTGGCCCCTGAACTAAAATGAGTATGACACCTCTGGTGTAGGGTAACTGATCACAGAGATAGTTTAGTTCATAAAGATCCCCATAAGCTTCAGCAAAGCCACCACTGTTCTTCCTGGAGTCCTACAAAATCATGTACACAAGACATAAAAACAGAAACAATATAAAAGCATGACAAAACTCTAAAAACCAAGTGAATTTCCTTGCATATAATATTCACAATACAATGCTGCATCGCGTGACTTCATGCATCATCCTTCTGTATATAACATATCCATACATATAATCACATACATACATCCACATACCTGTATCCAGAACAAAACACATACATCTATACACGCAAGCGAAAGCAAGATGAGTCTTGAGTTTTGATTTAAAAAGTATAAATTGACCAGTGTTGATATATACTTCATTGTCTTTGTTATTATCTCAGCACAGAAAATGATATTGTTTTAGGGTTTTTTGCTGCCACTATTAAAAACATACTGCACAAGCATGAATTAAAATTTTGGTTGTTCTTATTTTCAATCTTTACAGTTTTGCTTGTGCGTGAATTTTGCATTATGACATATTTTGCTCATTTGATATTGCATACATGTCAACTAACTTCCTTTTTTCCCCATCAAGTAAGTTGCTTCATCTGTGACGCAGTTTATTTAACCAGACTTCACCAGTGGCTTTACAATAGTTCAACTTTCTTCAGTGTCACCAGTTTCACCTTGTTTCTTTCAAAGACATCTGGTTATTTCTTTCATTAATTTTCTTTCAATATTTTTGTCACTTACACACATAGCCCGCATATGTAGTTATAGTCACTTTCATTGTACAACCCATTGAAATAATGCAATCACATTACTGCGTCACTTCCGGTTGAATTTATGTATTCGGCTACTGCAAATTTGTGTCAAAGATTTTACAGAAACGTCCTCCAATTCGATTAAAAGTCAGGTGAGAGACTCTGGTCTCTACTTTACTCATGAGATTCTCAGATCATTACAAAAATATCTTTGTTTTGCAGTCTTTTTTTTTTTTTTTAAGAAAGAAAGAAAGAAAGGGGGGGAGTCAGGTAGCGTTATGCAACCGACTTTGTCCAGGTAGATTGTAAAAAAGAGACCGTAGGCCTATATTGCAGGGTTATAAAGTCTGAGTGAATTACACACGCGTAGGTTTTAATATAAACGTCACGAGACAGCAGAATAACATAATTTAACAAAAACTTTTAGTTTGGTTTTGAGGTTGTTATGTTGCCCCACCCCCTCCCGTCAGCGATAGTAAAGCAAAGACAGTAATTCAATAACATGTTCTGACGTGTTCTATAAAATAAAGAGCATAATATTGCTTACCTTTAAACAGAAACGGTGAACTGCGTCATGAGCGCTGCTCCTCCTAAGACTGAACCAGGCAGGGGGACCGGGGGAGGGACTCAACTCTAAAAATAAGATGCATAAGTTTGCTTCCGTTTTATTGCTGCACAAAACGCAATACCGCTACTTTTATGAGAACTTACAAAAGAAGAACTTCAGTCTTTAGCGATGTTTCAAATCTTGACTGAACTACTGTACAAAGTAGATTCGTTAAAATTAAATTTCTTCTTTAGGAAAAAGAAGATTATTTCTCTCTCTCTCTCTCTCTCTCTCTCTCTCTCTCTCTCTCTCTCTCCCTGTGTGTGTGTGTCTCTCTCTCTCGTTTATTTATTTATTTTTCTAGCAATGGTATGGCAATTAAACAGGTAAGAAATTTAAAATAAAAGAGACCAGGGTACTTACGTATCAAGAATACGCTAATCTCCAAATAAAGCTTCTCTTGGCAAAGCTTTTTCTTTTGGTTGTTTATTTATGGTCCACGCTACACTGTTAAAAGGAAAAAGGTCCATACGCTGATCAACCTGATCTCAGGACAGGCGAAGCTGGCTATCTGGAAGACCAGGAAGAACCGTGTGAGGGGTGGGGGGACGGAGGACGATGATGCTCACTGGGATGCTGGCAGCTCGGCTCAGGTTGGAGTTTGAGTTTTATAAACTGACTGAGAACATCTGTGGACATCTGGGGGGTGCGGGGGGTGTTGTGTTCAGTTGTAAGGAACTCCTTGGTGTTGCATTTTTGAATGCAGATGTTTCTGGTGTCTGTGGTTTGTTAGCGACTGTATAGTGGAGCTGCCGCTTCCTGACTTGTTTTATGGTTTATTTATTTTCTGTTTATTTCTGTTTAGTTGTTTGTTTTGTTTTGTTTTTTTCTTCGTCTTTGCATTGACGTAGTTTTGTGGTTGGTTTAATAAAGGTCCTTTTAAAACTCAAACTCTCTTGGCAAAGCAAATTTGTTGCGCAGAAGGCACCAGACCTGCATTCAGCTTTCTATGATGCTGAACTATGGCAACCGAGAGCAGTCATGGTCGACTGAAATAGTTTGTCAATTTAAGTTTTACAAAATTGACAAATTCCCCCCCCCCCCCCCCCCCCACCCCCACCCCCAATCTTCCTCAAGACTGACTGAGCTACCTGTTTACAGCTGTTATGCTGTTAAAGGTAGTTTAGGAAGTAAAGCACTAGAGGGAGCCAAACATCTGCAAATAAATATACTTTTGTTGACTTTGGCGAGTTTAGATGACTATCTATCTATACAGCCAAAAAAGAATAAGGGACCAACATTGTCATAAAAAAATAATGGTTTTGCTATCGAGAACTGTGGTGTAAATCATGTGACTAAAACAATCAGAAAATTTAGAATGCCTAAATGCACTGTTTTTGGCAGTACAATGCCATAGCTATTGATATAAGAACTTAATAACCAAAGTCACTTACCAAGAAAAGCATGGAAAATGGCTAGATATTAGTTCTTAAATTAAACTCTTATGAGCTATTTTTGTTTTTATCAGTATATTTGTCCAGACAAATGTACTCTTATGTACTCTTATGTACATATACATATATATATATATATACATATGTATATATATATATATATATATATATATATATATGTATAAATATATATATATATATATATATATATATATAAATATATGTATATGTGGCAGTTGACAGTCCTGTCACTATGCCTCCGAGTGTTGATGTTCCCTGGCTACTTGGCCAAGGGGGATGTCCCTTTGGCTGACTGGTTAGTGTGCATGACTCTCACCTGGGAGTCTGTGGTTCAATTCCTGCCTGGGCCCTCCTTTGTCCTGCCACATATATATAGTCTTTTTTTTTTCTTTCTGTACCGCTTATCCAGTTCAGGGTCGCGGGGGCTGCTGGAGCCTATCCAAGCTATTATCAGGCAAGAGGCGGGGTACACCCTGGACAGGTCGCCAGTCTGACACATAGAGACAGACAACCATTCACACTCATATTCATTCCTAGGGGCAATTTAGATTGACAAATTAAGCTAACACGCATGTCTGTGAATGGTGGGAGGAAGCCGGAGTGCACGGAGAGAACCCACCCATACACACAGTATGAGAACACACAGGAAGGCCACAGTTGGAAATATATATATATATATAAATTGAGAGCCTGCTCATCCCTTTCCCGTACACAGCATCTGTTTTGGATTTCCAGTCCAGTCTGTTGTCAATGGTCGCCCCCTGGAACTTATAGGTCTCAATAAACTCTGCCTCCTCCCCCATGATCTTCAGTGGCTGCAGAAGATCTTCTGCCACAGAAGTTTATCACCACTCATCTACAGTCTGTCTGTTCATATCAATATATTCAATTGGTTTCACTGTCTGTGTCAGCAGGCCTTGTAGGAGACTCCGATTGGTCTGCAGTGAAAGACCCAGGAAGAAACGGAGGAACAAGTGCAGGTGTCCATTTGGACTGTGTAAAGTCTTGCTCGCCCCACTCATGATTACAAAGCATTTATCCGGAGGTAGAACTTGATCATCTTTATGTTTATTACAACAACTGATGAGTTTATATCAGCTTAAACAAAAACTAAAAACTAGTAGTCGTTGCAATGAAAAATATTTACGTAGTTTGTGCACAGAGTGAGAGATAATCATGCAGTAATTACTGCAATAAAATGGATACATGAGGAACATATTAGCAAAAAAAAAAAAAACAAACAAAAAAAAAACATCAAGACTAGTAATTGCACAAATTAAATTTCAGCACAGTTAAGATACTTTGGGATTTACACTCTATTTTTACATTAAGTCAGTCGTTAATAACATCAGCTGTTTGTGATCCTTTACCCACTGAGCCGCTTAGCAGTGAGAAAGATCCTTTAACAAAACCACAGAGGAACTATGGTGGTTAAGGCTGCACCCACACAGGATAAATACTCTGTGAATGTGGTGTTGAAGGAAGTGGACCAGCGCATCAGAGGAGACTCTGTAGAAAGAGCTGGAAAGATCCACATACACTAACACTGTATTAGAGGAGGACAAAGACAGATGTGATTTTGTTGTTGCGCCTCACAAAGTAACCACAACTGTCAGAGCAGCTCAGACTCCAGGACAGATCGTTACCCAAACCGACAATCATCTTTGATTCTTTTCTGCTGTTTCCTCTTCAACTCACTAATATAGCCACCTCTCCTTTCCATTTGACTCCCCAGTAACGACCAGTCAAACCATCGCTGCAGCCACTGAGCACGATGGTCAAATCCGTCCGGATGATCAGGGTGCAACTGGTCCTCTGTCACTTTCTTGCTGCCGTCTGTCAGAACCGGTAAATCTTTCTGTGTTGTGTTTGTGTCGACCGAGTTTACAGAAATCTGACGAATGAGATATAACGTCACAGTTATTATTCTGCCATTCATTAATTTACTGACACTGTAATGATGGCCCCTAATGCAAGTTGTTCTCCTTCCTAGAGTGAATGAAGTCACAAGCTGAATCTGCATGGAAAGAATTAAGTGCCAGAATGCTCAAATGTGGGTGGCTGCATTCCCAAAACACAGTGTGATAAAGAACCATTCCATTTGTGTTTATCTGCTCTCACTGGCCAACAGAGGTGCCAAAAGTAGAAGTGGAAAGTAGAAATCATGTCTGGCAGCTGTTCCAACCCAGCCTTTCTCAAAGTGGGTGCTGCGGCACACTGGGGTGTCCCCTGAGGGAAGCCACCAAAAAATTATGTATTCTGACACTGAAAAAAAATTAAAATCTGACATTTCATATATATATAGTATATACATATATAATATATTTGAATACATGAATATACATATGATATATATATATATATATATATATATATATATATATATATATATATATATATATATGTGTGTGTGTGTGTGTGTGTGTATAGCCTATATTTGCATATGAATGGATTGATAAAATTGTAAATTCATTCTTGATAAATAAATGTATAAATCCGTGTCATGCACCCACTGAGTGCATCAGCATCAGCTGTCTTTAATTAGCACAGCTCCTCTCCAGGTAGATGAGCAGGATGTCTACTTTCTAACTACTTTTGCCTCTACTTTTGATACCTCTGCTAGGGCTGGGCGGATTGATCCAAATATCAATAATATATATACCAATGCTTATATCAGCATTTCTGCATGATATCAATACTGTTTTGTAGTTAGTTACTTATTAACAACACACCCCAAAAAACAAACTTGGAGCTCCAAGGTAAATGGAGAGAGGGGAAGGAGACCCGAAACCAGACCCCCAGCACAGAGATGGGTCTCTCTGGCAGAGCTGATTTGTAAAATTGGAAGTAAGATATAGTAATCTCCAGCACTAAATAATGTTACTTTTCAAAGTTTAATTTTTGATTATCAATTCAACTGAGGTAATTCAAGTCTAGTTAAAACAACTCTAAATTGTTTTACTGTAACTCAAAATATACTAATTTAAAGTATGTCAAATCTAAAATATGATAATGGCTCAATATAATAAGTCTTTTTTGTTATTTGTCAAATAAATATTAGTATCCCTGTTTAGGCTACATGCAGATGAATTATGGACTTGTTTTCAAAACGTCACTTTAAGCTACTTTAAATGATGAGACAGCCAAAAAGGGGACAAAATGCTTAAAAGTGTGATGACACAGCAAACTATTCCATGTAGTTGATATTGCTGCATATGTCAATTCTCCAAAGAAAACGTCATTTTTTCTGTTCTAAGAAATTTGCAAAATGGTAATTATAAGAGTTGTACCTGTACTTTCAGACAAAAAGCGGCAAAAGCGACAAGGATGCCCGATGCTGCGCGACAAACAGGACAGCTTCCAGAGCAAGTTTTGGAGGGACGGGGAAAATGGGGTGAGGCGGTCAGAAAATTAAATTAATTCCTGCTTATAATTATTAGTATTGTAGGCTACCATCATGAAAATGATCTGCCATGACTATAGATATGTGTGTTTAACCCCTAAAATCATATTGACTGATTGACAAAAAAAAGGGAACATTATAATGGATGGAAAGAGCCCAAACATAGATAATCAGCCTCTCGGCATCCATGATGGAAAGTGTGTTCTAGGAACCAGTTACACATGTTGTTCTTTTTTTTAAAACACATTTTATTGTATTTAGACATGTAGAGTCTCAATCTGTCAGACACCAAATACTTTAGTTACACATTTATATAAATGGAAAATAACAAAAGCCCACAACAAAAGCAAAGAGTGCAGTAGCGCAGTAAAGGTATTGTGAACACCTGTGAACTGTGAACACCCCTCTCCGAACAATGGCTTAGAACCCTGAACAGGGGTTATGGCTAGCTGCATTGTGAGGGGGGTGGTCTACTGGCTTGGGGATGCCTGTTCTGCTGTGTTCAGGGGTGGGGGGTTGCTGGGGGCTTGGAGCTTGTAGCTCCTTCTCTGACATTTAGTAGACCAAACGATCCTCAAAAGCTAGACATCATGCTGCGATCCAAAGAAATTCATGAAAAAATGAGAAACAAAGTAATTGAGATATCAGTCAGGAAAAGGTTACAAAGCCATTTCTAAAGCTTTGGGACTCCAACAAACCAAAGTAAGAGCCATTATCCACAAATGGGGAAAACATGGAACAGTGGTGAACCTTCCCAGGAGTGGCCGGCCAACCAAAATTACCCCAAGAGTACAGCGATGACTTAGCCAAGAGGTCACAAAAGACCCCAGAACAACATCCAAGAACTGCAGGCCTCACTTGCCTCAATAGGGGATTATCACGCTTACCGGAAGTTCCCGGTATTTGGACACTTCCTCTTCTGGGCCATGTTAACGACAGCCTTTCCTGCTCTGTTATGCTGTTTAAAGGAGTGATGACATAGCAGTTAAAAACTAGTTTATGTTGTTGGCATTACTGCATATGTATATACTGCAAAAAAAAAGACGGCATTTTTTACAGCGGAGTATTGTTTTGAAACGCCAGACCTCACTTCCTCAGTAGTACAGTTGGGTCCGGTGATGATATGGAGCTTTACCCGGAGACCACGTTGACTTCATTTTGATTGGCTACACCTTATTTGGCTATGACCTTATTTGGAGAATCTAGGTCAAGCTGCGGTCGGAGTTTGCTAAAGGCTAACTGCTAGCAACATGGGCACTTTAGACAGTGTGAGCTACGTTTATCAGACAAGACAGCATTTAGAAAATAAATAAACTTACAGGTAATGACAAGGTTGTGGCCTCCTCCCTCAGTGTTGCTGCAGAAGTTTTCTTTTAAATCCATTTGTTTGAAAATCCAGACCTGACTGCACAGAAGTTACTACTAGCTCCATACACGAAGCTGAATCAGACAGGGAGGGGAGGGGGGAGCGGACGGTGCATAAACCGTTAGGAGAGAGAGAGGGGGGGCGCTGTTTACTTGATAGTGTGCTCTTATTGGAGCAATTAAATTACGTAGAATGATAGAACTACGTAGAATGATAGCCTGCTGTCTGATTCAACCGTTTCTGAGCAGAGAGACAAAGCTGACAGACCATAAACAGGAACTTTGATTCTCACTCTGGACATTCACATGGCCTCATCAGTGCACAACAGATCATATTATACACCCAAAACCCCAGAAAAGTGAAATTTGATGTCATGGCACCTTTAAATCGGATAAACTCCAAACATACTTAAGTTTTCATTCTAGACTGAAGTGATACTAAGGAAGAAGTGGATCAAAGCGATCGATTCGCCGCGATGAAGGGACGAACTTTATAATAAAACACACGTTTGTTTGTCGCCGGAGGGGCACAACACCGGCACTTCACAGCATGCTAGCATTAGCCAGCTAGCGTTTACTGACGTGCTTAACATTGTGCGTCTTAAAACACAAACATCTGAAAATCGGGTCTGTACCTCCCCGTTTCCAGTGGAACAACTGGGGACTGCCAAGAAAGGAGACGCTTTCAGATGCTTGTGTGTTTTCAGCCGCAAAAAGTTAGGCACGTTATCGAGCTGGCTATTGCTAACCTGCTAACCTGCTAACAGTAGTCCGTAAGCTACTACTCTGTTAAACTTTGTAAATCGGATAAACGGCAATGCCAAGTTTTCATTCCAGACTGAAGTGATGCTAAGGAAGAAGTGGATCAAAACGACCGATTCACCGCGGTGAAGGACCGAACTTTATAATAAAACGACACACGTTTGTTTGTAGCCGGCAGTCTGCACAGTCGTGTTGGCAGGCTAGCAATAGCCAGCTCGATGACGTGCCTAACTTTGTGTGGCTGAAAACACACAAGCATCTGAAAGCGTCTCCTTTTTTTGGCAGTCCCCAGTTGTTCCACTGGAAACGGGAGGGTACAGACCCAGTTTTCAGACGCTTGTATGTTTTAACAAGCGAAAAGTTGGTAACGTCAGCTAACGCGAGCTTGCTGACACTAGCTGTAGTGTAGTCGGCATCATTTAAGTGCCGACTACAGACATACGTGCAACCTTGTTTTATTTTAAATTTCGGTCCTTCACTCCGACAAATCGCTTTCATCCACTTCTTCCTTAGTGTCTTTTCAGTCAGGAATCCATGAAAACTTAGGTACGGCTCGCGTTTTTTATTAAATGTACACAATGGAACAGAGCAGCAACATCGAGACTTGGATTGAGCCATTCCTGGCCCGGAAGAGGAAGCTTCAGATGTTTCAACTTCCGGAAACCGGAACGCGGAAGCGTGATAATCCCCTATTAAGGTCAGTGTTCATGATTCCACCATAGGAAAGAGACTGGGCAAAAATGGCCTGCATGGCAGAGTTCCAAGACCAAAACCACTGCTGAGCAAAAAGAACATAAAGGCTCATCTCAGTTTAGCCAGAAAGCATCTTGATGATCCCCAAGACTTTTGGGAAAATACTCTACGGACTGAAGAGACAAAAGTTGAACTTTTTGGAAGGTGTAGGTCCCATTACATCTGGCGTAAAAGTAACACAGCATTTCAGAAAAGGAACATCATAGCAAAAGTAAAATATGGTGGTGGTAGTGTGATGGTCCGGGGCTGTTTTGCTACTTCAGGACCTTGAAGACTTGCTGTGGTAAATGGAACCATGAATTCTGCTGTCTACCAAAAATCCTGAAGGAGAATGTCCGGCCATCTGTTGGTGACCTCAAGCTGAAGCGCACTTGGGTTCTGCAGCAGGACAACGATCCAAAACACACCAGCAAATCCACCTCTGAATGGCTTAAGAAAAACAAAATGAAGACTTTGGAGTGGCCTAGTCAAAGTCCCAACCTGAATCTGATTGAGATGCTGTGGCATAACCTGAAAAAGGTGGTTCATGCTGGAAAACCCTCAAATGTGGCTGAATTACAACAATTCTGCAAAGATGAGTGGGACAAAATTTCTCCACAGCGCTGTAGAAGACTCACTGCCAGTTATCACAAACACTTGATTGCAGTTGTTGCTGCTAAGGGTGGCCCAACCAGTTATTAGGTTTAGGGAGCAATCACTTTTTCACACAGGGCCATGTGGGTTTGGACCCCCCCCCCCCCCCCCCCCCCCCCCCCCTTAAAAATAAAAATCTCCATTTAAAAACTGCATTTTCTGTTTACTTGTGTTATCTTTGTCTCACATTTAGATTTGTTTGATGATCTGAAACATTTAAGTGTGACTAGCATGCAAAAAAGTAACAAATCAGGAAGGGGCAAAAAGTTTTTCACACAACTGTATAGTGTAAATATATATTTCCATTTCCATTTCATTTTTTTCCAGGACTGTGTGCATGAACAATCTTTGGACTTACAGAGCTGTGTGGGAGGATTCGACCACTGGTAGCAGCCTCAGAAGAGTCTCCTCTGAAGCAGATTGTTTTTTCAGGTCAGACATGTTCAGATCTTCTTCTGAGAACATTAAGAAGAAGACCAGAGCTGACCACTGAGCAGGAGACAGTTTATCTGTGCAAAGGTGTCCTCTTGCCAGGGACTGTTGGATCTCCTTCATTTGAGAACGTTCAGTCAGTCCACTCAAGACAGTGGAACAGGTTGATGCATTTTTCTACAGGCAGATTCTCTCTGATGATCCTCCTGATGGACACAACTGTCTCCTGTTTAGTTTTTGAGCTGCTCCCTGTCTGTGTCAGCAGGCCTTGTAGGAGACTCCGATTGGTCTGCAGTGAAAGACCCAGGAAGAAACGGAGGAACAAGTGCAGGTGTCCATTTGGACTGTGTAAAGTCTTGCTCGCCCCACTCTGGTAAAACAGTGATTCTTTCTGTTCTTGCGAAAAAGTCTTGAGCAGATTTCCAGAATCAATAAATCTAAGATTGCACACAGCTCTCTGATGAAGCAGTTTTAAGAAGTTAGACCATTTGTTGGTTGTTTGCTGCTCTTCCAGCAGATTGACTCCAGAGTTGATGAAGGCCAGATGGACATGAAGAGCAGCCAGAAACTCTTGAACACTCTTATGAATGAAGCTGAACACCTTCTGGTTGTACAGTCCTCTCTCCTCTTTAAAGACCTGTGTGAACACTCCTGAGTAAACTGATGCTGCCGTGATATTGATGCCACACTCTGTCAGGTCTGATTCATAGAAGATCAGGTTTCCGTTCTGCAGCTGCTCAAAAGCCAGTTTTCCCAGAGACTCAACCATCTCCCTGTTCTCAGGACTCCAAGGAGGATCTGTCTCAGCTCCTCCATCATACTTGATAATCTTCCTTTTGGTCTGAACCACCAGAAAGTGGATGTACATCTCAGTCAGGGTCTTGGGCAGCACTCCCCCTCGCTGGTTTTCAGAACATGTTCTAGAACTGTAGCAGCGATCCAGCAGAAGACTGGGATGTGGCACATGATGTGGAAGCTGCGTGATGTCTTGATGTGGGTGATGATCCTGCTGGCCTGCTCCTCATCTGTGATTTTCTTTCTAAAGTACTCCTCTTTCTGTGGATCAGCAAATCCTCTGACTTCTGTTACCATGTCATGACCAAGAAATCAGTGTTACATGAAAAATATGAGATCCATGTTGGTGTTGATAGCACAGATCTACAAAGCTCAGCCCAGAAATGACTGAAGAGAATAGATGTTAACAGCAGTTATAGGTTATGTACAGACCTTAAATATGGAGTCCAGGTGTGTTTGATGGTGTTCAGACTGACCTCTGGATATCTCTCCCTGGGACTTCTCCTGCTCACTTTTTTGAGATAATTGTAAAGAATTAGTCAACATTTTGTTGAATTAACAGTTTTGTTGAATTGAACACCTTGTGGCAGCTCCTGTTCTCATTATCTCATCACTGCAGGCCAGAAATCAACTTGTCATGGACTTTGATCAAAGAAATAAAAGGTTCGGCACCTGAGGAAGACAACTTGGAGAAATCCCATTTTTTAGCAGCAGAAAGCACAAGGCATGGACATACATCACTGGAGCTTTAGAAGTAGAATGAAAGTGACTGATTTGTTTAGTACAACTGATATATACTGTAGTACGTAATTCTTCTGTAAAAGTGACTTGTACTGTAGGGCAGATGTCAAGCCTCCCTTGTGAGTAACAGTGAAATGAGGCTGCTTGAAGTATGGAACAGTACTGTCACAGCCAGAATGCATTACAGTGAAGCCATGTCTGCTGGAAACAATGGATTAGCCAACTCATGTCATGATACAGTCTAGTTCATTTCACTTTCACTGACAGTCCTTAAAATTCTTCATACCATCCAATTAAAGCAAAGGTTAAATTCACAATAGGAATTCAAATAACAGGAAACTAATAAAAAATTTACAAAATGATATTTTAGTGAAACAAAATGTTGCTTTTAAATTATGGTTGAAAATAATGATAATAAACAAACAAACAAACAAAACTATCCCAGACACATTAGAGCACCTTTCCAATGAACAGTGGACCAAAATCTCTGTCAACAAGTGAAGTATTTTTGAATGTTAGAGAAAACACCTGACTGCAGTGATTGTCTCAAAGTGTTGCTTAACAAAATTTTAGCCTTGTAGCCCCATCATGCTTTTTTACTTGTTTTATTTTTCTTGTGTTTGTTTTCAATATTTCTGTTAAAACATGATTCCAAATCAGTGTAATGATTTTCATTGAATTTTTATTTATGAGTACTTTTGTCAATTTCAACTTCTTTCACTGGTTTTCACTGCACTGCAAAAACTCAAATCTTAGCAAGTATGTTTTTTTCTAGTTGCTAGTCAAAATAAGACAAAATTACTTAAAGAGAAACATTTCAGTAAGATACAAAATCTTGTTTTAAGGCAATACATCTTATTTCAAGAAATCTTATCAAGAACATTTTTCTCATGCCATTGGCAGAATTTTTTTGCTTATTCCAAGCAACATATATATATATATATATATATATATATATATATATATATATAACTTATTTTAAGAGTGGCCAAGATTTTTTTTTTTTTTTTTTGCTTTGATAAGCAAAAAAATTCAGCAAATGGAACAAGCAAAATTCTGTCAAGATTTCTTGAAATTAGATGCATTGCCTCAAAACAATATCTTATATCTTAATAAAATGTTTCTCTTTAAGTAATTTTGTCTAAGTTTGAGAAATTAGAAAAATATACTTGCTAAGATTTGAGTTTTTGCTGTGTATTCTGCTTCGATCGTAGGTGGAACCGGTGGTTATTTAAGTTATGAACACTTTTCACTGCATATTTTCTCTTCCTCAGACCATTTTCTGTAAACCGTAAAGTTGGTTATGGGTGAAAATCTCAATAAATCAGCAGTTTCTGAAATACTCACACCAGCAACCATGCCGTGCACGTTCAAAGTCACTTAAATTCCCCTACTTTACAGCAAACTGTCTTGATCACATCAACAAGACTGAGCATATTGAGTTGCTGCCATGTAATTGGCTCAGATATTTGTGTAGAAACAAGTAACTGAACAGGTGGGACTCATAAAGTGTTTGGTGAGTGTACAAATCCAGAGTAAAATAATGCTGTTTTACTCCTATATTTTGAGAAATTGTACATTTAAACTGTCACTATTTTCCTTCATATGCTTGGTGTATCTGATCCCCAAATTGACATTTTTCTTTTAATTGAATTTGAACACCCTAGTGACACTTTAAAGATGCTCTGGTGTGTCTAGTCCACACGTAGTTGTGAATTTCAGTTCAAATCAGAGGTGGAAAATTCAGGTGCCATGAAGTGAAAATCCTGCCATGTTTTTGGATCTGCCTGTAAATTTAGAACAGGTGTTTTCACTAATGAGCTCATCTAGCTGAAGAGGAGTTATGCTGATTAAATTCAGCTGGTTTGGTGATTAGCTGGAACGACTGCATGACAGGATTTTAACTTTCTGGACCAGGGTCCAGGGATGTCCACCACTGGCTAAAATAAATGGGATTTTCTGCCTGAAATCGCATTTACAGTCATGTTATTTCTTACCTTCCATCAGCAAAATATGTGAAATTTAAAGGAGCAAGTATTGACCAGTCACTATTCATGGATACAAGGCTGGGTTCAGGTCCAGGTTCAGGTCCAGGTTCAGCAGAGTGAGTAGTGTGCCGCTCCTCTGAGCTTCAACAGACAGAACTCAGAGTAAATAACGACTGTACAGTGCAGAGGTTTGAGTGCTGAGCTCCAGCATGGAGAGGAGTCAGAGTTGATCACTTTACCTCTGATCCTTGGTCTGACCTTCGTTTTCCCCACACAGAGTGGTCCGGGAGGGAAGGACACCCTCCTCTCCATCTTCACTCTGATCCATATATGAGCCCAAATCTTCACACCGACACTGTAGCCTGATAGAAATCTCACACTTTATTTCTCTTTCTATTATTCTTGTCAGTCACATGCAAACACAGAGGAAAACAGACGAAAGGAAACTGCAATGCTCTGAAACATCACTGATCCCAGAGTTTCCATGTCAGAGTTGACAAGTTGTTTTCACTTCAGACGACAGGATCAAATTAAAGAAATAACATTCACACGGCTTTTTGGTTTTAGAATTCTCAAATAAACACCTTTTTGCTTTCTTTGGGAAGGATTTGCAGTTTTCACTTTTATTTAGGTGACTTTAAAACTTTTTCGGGAACTTAGATCCTTTTAGTTCCACTTAGTCCTGTCAGCACATCAAGGACATCCAACAATCCAAGATGTCTTTCGTTACCTCTGCAGCTGCAGATGGATTCACATCTACACCCATTCTCAGCGACTTTCCATCTTCATCTGTAGAACACCTGAAATAATATGATTGAACATATTACAGTCAAGTACTTTGAGCATTTTGTTGCTTTAAAATATTTAGTCTCATTACTCAGACGGATAAACTAATACAGCTCTCAAATTTCATGCAATAACAATCCATTTATACTGTACATTTCGGTAATAACACCCATAATGACTGAGTAATTATATGGCAGATCCACACTTTATTCCAGGTTACTGTAGTACATTAAAGTCTTGTGTATTGACTTCCATCTTGGAGGAAAATGCTCTGACTTTGCATCAACAAACATTTAGGTGACAATTATGTTGAGTTCCATTTACCTTGGAACTGGGAAGTGTTTGGAAAACCAGTTAGCAGCCTAGCAAAACAATGTGTTTGGTAAAGTTATTGTTATTAGCTGATGTTAGCACAGCTGGCATTGTAGTTCACACATACCACGAAAAATGCAAGTTACACTGGAGCAGCTCCTACATCTATACCAACCAATACTATGTGTTTGATTTAATGCAACAAAAATTAGTCAGAAGTGCAAGTAAATGTAACATTACAGGAGCTTCTACAATTGCAAACACCGGGCGCGGCCATCTTTAAATCTGTACTCTGAGATGGCAGGGATTCTCACACTTTCTGAGTCAGAAATCCCACCTATAGGGGGCCATTCCAGTTGAAACTTCCTACTCAAAACTGGGAATCTCCGACTTCCGAGTTCAAATGGAACACAGCATTGAAAGACTGATTGCTAATCTAATCACCTCTGTCAGTTGTAGGCTCATATGAAAGCTCTGATTAGATAGTAGATACGTACATCTACAAAAATAATTAAGAATAGGCACTGGAATATGCAGGTATAAAAGATGGATGGGTGGATAGATAGATGGTAACTGGTACCAACCCAAGTAAATAAGGAACATTTTGTTTAGAAAACTGCTTTTCACGGATAAAAATCACAAAGTGCTGTACTAAACAATAGGTGAAAAGTGGAATATGAAATGAATGAGCGTAGCTAAACCAATCAGCCAACAGCTTTCCTAAATAAAAGTGTCTTTTGCTGCTTTTTAAAAGAATCCACAGACGGAAGAACAGAGGCACATTATTCCACAGTTTGGGGGCCTGTTTTAAAGAGTTTCTGTGACCTGCAGAAAACCCTGCCCTGGAGATTGGAGGGCATGCCCTGAGAAGCAGGGGCACATCAAGGGCCTGAACATGCTACGACTGGAAATTTAAAAGTAAGATTTTAAAGTACATCTGAAATTTGACTGGAAGCCAATGCAGACTTGTTAAATTAAGGGTGATGTGGGCCGTTCAGGATGTTCCTGTCAAAAGTCTGGTGGCAGAGTCTTGTGTAATCTGAGGACTGTTATGAGTTGTCTACAGGAAATTACAAAAGCAACTGGGGTCTCATTTATAAACGTTGCGTACGCACAAAATGGGGCCTGAAACTGGCGTATGCCAGTTTTCACTCAAAAGTTGTGATTTATAAAAAGCAAACTTGACGGGAAAATGTGCGGTCTCCCACGTTAACTCTGACCCATGCGTATGCAGGTTTTGGAGACTGGGGAAACTGGCAACACAGATGGTAATGTGGGGAACTGAAACCAGACTGCATCATGATTCCCCTACTGGCAGCACCGGGGTCCTGTCATTTGTATCTAACAGATATTGTGCCCTGGCTGCTTCGCCTGCCAGTTTCTCCTTCAGCAGAGTGGTTGGTACACATGATTTTTACACAGGAGACTAAGATCGATCCCCGTGTGGGCTCTCGTTTTGTCCTGTCACACTCAAACGTTTATTTCCCCTTCATATCAAATTTCAATCGTATTGGCTTTAAAGGATTCAAACCAGCAGCGTTATTTATGCTGCAGGTGAGCTGAAACTATAAGAACCTTTCAAATAAATAAAAAGGTCCGTAAGCAAACTTATAGGCTATGTTAAATTAACTTTTCATCAAAGTTTTCTCACCATCATCTTCATCTACCAATGATCATCATGGTAATATATTTACCACATTGATACATAGATTCTGACAAGGTGCGCAGCAGTCAGACTGATTGATGTATAAACATATTACAGTGGGGACACTAATGCTGCGCATCGGTGCTGCTGGAGGACCTACAGATGGGAAAATTAGAAGGGAGCGCGTTTTCAGGATTTCCTGGCCCAATGATGATGACCGCCTAATAATCACATTTACTTTTGCTGACCACAGCGCGCTCCATGGTGGAGCCATTAATCTCACCAAAGACCGGCGGAGGTGTTTGCAGGCGAGGGGAGGGCACGGGAGGGGGTGACATCGCTGCACCACACCAAACAGGTGTTCTGTGTTCTGCACACAGTCGCTCTGACACAGCGTTTCCTTCACAGCGACTTCTTGAACAGACCTCCGTCACATCATCACCGCCACAACAACCTGCTGTCACTCAGCAGACTTACGTTTATCTGTGATTCCTGTGACGCCCAAATAAAGTGATTTTGTGAGGCTCCACTTCACCAACAAGCAGCTCCACTTCGCGAAATTGCATTTTATTGTCTTTTTGGTTGCCATGATTCAGTTTTAAATGCCTCAGATCAGCTGGCTCATTTATATGCAGAAACATCCATGAGGTGCTTTGCATTGACCATTAATGGTAGAAAGTGGGTGTGTAGGGGGTGGAATACCAGCCAAATTCACCTGCGCAAACTTCCAGGAAGACTGTGATTTATAAAGGGGAAATTGCTTGAATCTGTGCGTACGCACGGTTTTATAAATCTGAATATTTTTTGGTGTACTTAAACTTTTGGTTTTGGGCGTACGTACACTTTTAGTAAAGATCCTATGCAAAGTTTTATAAATGAGACCCCAGATCTTTTGAGGACAAAGCATGATTATTATTTTATATAACTGATGTGCATGAGACCAAGGACAAGAAACAATTTCCATCCCACTTCCTGACATGATCTGAATTTGGTGCAGGACTGTTTTTCAGTGTAAACAGGTCCTTCAACAATGGGTAAGGCCTCTGCTCTGCTTATTATTTAGCCATTTACAATGCAAAGAAGGCCGTTTGAAATTTGGAATATACACTGTGTGGTACTTTGCTTTGTAAACCTGTAGGTGTTAGTGTTTTAGCTCAGTCTGTCCTTTTTATTCTTGAAGGTTTTGTATGTCTTAGTGATCAATGGATTTTTTTTTTTGTAACCTGACCTCTTCAGATATATATATCTCCAAGAGGTTTTTATGTTGCTGATCTCTTCTTCCAACTGTTGATTTGCCCCTCCCCAAGTATCAGGGATATATTTGTAACACGGTATTGAGTTTACAGTTCCTTCAATCACCCTGATTGATTTGTTTCTATTTGAAGTCGATACCTGGTTAACATGTTCTGAGCGCTGATTTGACGTCATGTTAGTTTCCCACCAAAGATTTCCATGGGAGACTTGAAATCATCTCCAGCCCTTTTACATGCTTCACTGAAACACATACAGATGGGATATCCCACACTTGTACCTGATAAAGCCTTTCACTTAAATGATATTTTAGCTCGTAAACATGGATTTCTGAATCTAGAAGAGGAGTAATCCCCAAACATCTCTCTTCAAACTTGGAAGTAATGGCTCTACATTGTAACCTGAGTCTACAATGTAAATTTCACGCATTGTAGAACTCTAACCTGGATGCTTTGTTTAAGGTAACAAACATCACTGACAAATATTTGCACGCTGAGTGAGTAGAAATACAAACACATCAATATTTGGAGCAATATTTGGAGTCTAGTACTGCCATAGGTCTCTTCCTAGTTAAAGGGAGTTTTTCCTCACTTGTGCATGCTAACAGGGGATTGAATCACTGTGAAAATTTTAAGAGATTTGTTGGTTTCCTTGGCAACTTTTGCTTCAATAGTTATAATCAGCTATATTACAATGAGTCTAAATATTATATATAATTATATATTATAACTGGACTAAATAAATAGATAGCACTTATTTACACTAAATAAACCAAATTGAATCAAACTTAATCACTTGTCAGCCATGCCTCTTTTGTCTTTTGCACCAGGACTCATTGCAGAGAATACTTGCAAACAGAAAACTGCAAAGAGGCAAACAACAACAACGAAAAACATCTTCAATTCATCAACTTCATGAAACATTTTGTTGTTTACAGGGATGCAAAAAAAGACAGTGACAGATCAGGGTTTTTTTTTTCTTTTCAAGTTACCAAAAATTTTATTTTTATCACTTACTTTGTCACCTTGACAACAACCTCCTTTGGAGTTGCCTGTGTTCTGTAATTTCAGCATATATATATATATATATATATATATATATATATATATATATATATATATATATATATATATATATATATATATATATATATATATATCAAATTCAGAGAATCGTCCTTCTCCCAAACCTCCACCTCAAGTCTAGAAGATGTGGGGGTATGTTAAAGAATTTTCCTCACCGGAACACCTTTTACTACTTTCTATTTCCCACTTTAATAATCAATCTTGAATACTGGATACCTGTTGAAAATCCCTTCTTTTCCATTTACTCCATCTCTTTTTCGTGTCCACACTTTTCACAGAAAAAGTCCAATAAAGTTGCACAGTTTTAGGTCTGCTATCTGCTCCCTAAGAAATGGTGCACCATTGCTTTGTGTCGCTTGTGCCCGTTGATCTTAAAAGCCCCCTCCTTAACTGTTTGTACTTTCTCAGCTTTTATATAATCTGGGAACTCAGAACAAAATGCCAAGTGGTGAAATGGAAATGTAATAAAGTCAAAGCTTCACTTACTCAGCTTCTTTCCATGATCTTCATTCTGAAGTTCTCTTTTCTGGCAATCCTCATCAGTCTGATGAACAGGCTGCCCTCAGCTCAGGAATTACCTGCTCGTCTATGACTTTAATACTGTAAATAATTAACCTGTAGCAGCTCAGGACATTTGGTGGCTCACCTGAAGCAGTCAAATGTAAGAGGATGAGAAGTCCACCTACCAGTACGCCTGGGTTTAAGGGGATGCCAAAGACCATAATGTCCAGAAACTGTTCAATGGAAGAAGGAAAAACTGCACTGGCTTATTGTTTCAACATTTGCATTTAAAAAAAGCTACAAACTTCCTTTTAGTGCTCTGTGCTAAGTGACGACAGCTAGCATCATTTTCTCCGCAAAACCTTTAGATAATTAATCTTTTCCACCGTTTCCCCCATACAAAAGGAAAAGGGAGGAAAGCACGCTATTTTGTCTGGAAAGACCAATGTTGTTATTGTTTTTGTTTTGTTTTGTTTTGTTTTTTTCGTGCTATTAAAGGATAACTTTCCTTTTTTTCAACCTGGAGCTTATTTCTAGGACTATATCAGTGCATTTACTCACTGGTAAAGTGTCTGCATGACTCCTTGGGAAGATATTACATTGAGTCACCCTTCAGTGTACATCCAGTAAAATGGCAGAGACAAGGCAGCCACTATATAAGACATTGTAGTAAAACTCCTTGATTTCATCAATGCTTTAACTAGAAAATACGAACGAATGAGTACTATTGTCCTGTGAGTTCAGAGTTTCACAGATTGTGTTGTTGTTGTCTGGGCAGCGAGCTGCTCTTCTCAGCTGTACTACGGTTGGAAGCACGCATCGTGAACGCGCGGCCCTGAAAAGTGTGTAGAACACCCTGATAACTAACGGAAAGCTAAATCTGGACTCACAGGACAATAGTACTCGTCCATTCGTTCATTCTACTTAAAGTATTGGCGAAAATCAAGGAGTTTTGCTGCAGATAATGCCTTCTATAGTGGCTGCCCCATCCCCGCCATTATATGGATGTAAACCAAAGGGCGGCTCAATGTAATATCTATCTGAAGGACTCAAAGTGATGCAGAAATTTTACCGGTGAGTAAATGTATGTATATACTCCTAGAAATAAAGTCCAGGTTGGAAAAAAAACAAAACAGAAAGTTATCCTTTAACAGTGGCATATTGTGGAACCTGTGTCTTGCCATAAATCTGTGGCAGTCTGTCATGATGATTACTGATTGGAACAAAGCAACCAAAATGTTAAATCCAAGACACCGATGGTCTTGCAAATATCACATGGAGAACTGAAGCTTCCCTTTAATTGAAGATCAAGAAAGATCAAAAACAAAAATCAATACTTAGCAAGCCAGTTTCATATTTAAATCTAAATGAAAAGTTTGAAAGGAAATGTCCAGGCAACGCATTTACAACAAAAATATTAATAATGTCATTCCATGGCAAAATATCAATAAAGTTATTCAGTGATAACCAAATTAATCAAATTATCAATGCTGATGACTTCTTTGTATCTTCAAATCAATGCTTTCTTTGTGATGACAAAGTTGTGCAACTTTTTTTCTTTATTTTTTAACAATCTTAAACAATTACTTGGAAAAAATCATAGTAATTTTTAAAATATATTTTCGCAGACAGCTTTGTTGTTCAAATTTCTACTGATAAACATTTTCCCTAAAAACTCATTTTGACTAATTTGACGATTTGGTTTAAAAATAGAATAATATTATTAATATAACAGTGGCTTGGGACAACATATGGCACAAGCATAATGACGTGCTTCTCTTTTGTCCACAAGGGGGCAGTAAAGTACCTCAAATGACACAATCCCAAGTTTCGATCCTTTTTTTCCGTAGTATGGAAACTTTCTTTCTTTACAAAATAAATTAAAAGAAACTATAAGTAGTAGAAATGAAAAAACTGCAGGGAAAAAAAGAGAATGATAAATAATGGCAACATCACAGTTTTAAACATCTGAGTAGGAGACAAAGAACAGCTACATTCCTTTTGTTGATAAATGCTGCCATCTAGTGGACAGAGTAAAATCACAGCTAAGGGGAAGCGATGGTAAACAAATGCTTTCTGTTTCAAGTGACCCCTGCGCTTCAAAGCTCTTATCAGCAGTCTGCAGGCAGACGGTCACACTGAGGCTGCTGCAGTCTTCACATCAGGTTCGGTTACATTCAGTAACACGAACAGTTTATCTGGCAACCAGCCATTATCTTTAAGTAGCACCAAACACACATCACATGACAACCAGTCACCTGACTCACACTTCATTCTGCGAAGGGCAGATTCCAAGAAAGAGAGGAACCACTCACGTGTTTCAAAGTTTTATTATGTACAATAAAAGACATGTGGCTCATCAGCATTTGGAATGATAGTTATCATATTTAAAGATATTGACATCAAAAAAAGCCATTTAAAATATTAATGTTTGAAATGAATAACTATGTTGTGACCTAAGTGTTAGTTTATTAGTAATCTTAAAGTCCGGATCTAACTCTTTGTTTCATGAGTTTCAGCACATGATTATCTGATTTCAGGACAAAACTTGTTCATGTAATTACAATGTAACTTAACAATTTGACAATTATGCTGCACTTAAAAAAGAAAACAAAAAAAAACAGAGCAATATAACTGCACCGTAGTGGGTCATGCATATCTCAGTTAATACGAAGTTAACACAAACAAGTAACACTCACTTTTCTTAATATAAGAAACACACAAAGTTATCTACAAATGGACGGCGTGGTGGGATGCGCATGCAGTCCGTGTGTGGTGAAAGGCAACATTTTTATGTTGTTTAAGAGTAGATGTCTCATTTTCAATGTTACACGATACTTTTAAGTACAACATAAGGACAGTTAATTTCCTGCAAAGTGATTATAAATATGATAACAGGTTTAAAATATTCTAAAATTGTCAACGCATTCATAAAATGTGGTAAAATCAGATTACAATTGGACCACATAGAGTACAAAAGCATCTTGGATAATAAAAAGACAGGTGTCAAGTTCATGACTAACATTTGTGTTGAAATGCTTTTTCAGTATGAATTTATCCTTTTTCATCCTGCTGAGCCAAACAGTGTGGCTCCGTTCTACTCTTCAAGGCCATATAATGACCAAAATCATTGGTTTGTTGATTTGTAAATCAAAAGACATCCACATGTCTCCGTAAAGAGTTGGTAAATACGTGCCTGTGTTACATATTAGTTTCAAAATGACTAAAATTCCAATATTTAAATGTTAAATATTACCAATGGAAGAAATTCATAGTACTGCTTTTCCTTTTCTAAAATGATAAGATTTGACAAAGAGACTTCTTTTGTTCTACAAATCTTCAAATGATTACCATGCGATACTGTGCAATAACATTTTCTGCGCCCGGCTTCTCTTTTCACAGACAAGACGGTTTCATTAATGATGATGTGAAAAAGAGAAGCTACAGATGTGCAAATAGTTGTCATCTAGGTAAGATTCTGCTGCAAAGAGACAGAGTCTTCCTGAGATCGACATCTCCTCATTTCCATAAAACTACCGTACACGGAGCACACAGAGTTCTTTGGTAAATTTGCATCAATTCAAAGTCGACTAACTCAAGAAACAATGTGAATATTGACAGCAAAGTCATCCATCCGTCTCCTGTTCACTACCTTCCTGCTGATTTTTAATGGCCACGTCAGGCTGTAGACACGATGAATATGTTACTTCTAAATGTCACTCTGAGCAAAAAGTTGATTTAAAAATGATCAATTTCAGAAATTGAGAGTGAGTATATTCACAGAACAGTGAGCAGGATTTAGTTTTGAGCCCAACAAACTCTTTTCAGTGTAACTTTTCCATTCATGTTTTCTACACTGATGCCATCAGAACAAACTTCCCTCAACAAGTCTTCACCCTGAACCAGTTCAAACTTTGACAACAATTTTCACTGCAATTTCTGTTGCTTGTCTTTTAGAGCCAATTCTGTCATGAAATTATTGTAGCTAAATAAAATGAGTTAAACAAAAACAAGCACCCATCAGTTCAGCTCGGCACTGTACACCTGCAGAAACATCCCTGGATTTAGTTTAGTTTCCGACTCTGGTCCCTTATTAAATTACATATCTTACATTCTTCCTGCTGTCCAGAGTTTCTGTTGTTGCTGAACACAGACATAATGGAGGTCTGACTTTGCTGTCCAAATTTTAATTAAAAACTTCGGGCCCCTCAAAAATGAAAAAAGGACCTCGCAACATGACTGATTAAATAATCATTGTATGACTGGAGGGTCAGTGTTGGCTCTGAGCTAAAATGTTTGTATTAAACTCAAACCAGCTGATTCACAACTGCTGTAAAGTGCTAACAATCCCCCCCCCCCCCCCCCGAATAAAACTGGGCCTTCTCTCTGTGTGCTCGTTTACCAAACAGCTGAGTGTGATTCCTTTATAAGTGCTCTCCTTAAAAACTCCTGAAGAACTTCAGAGACAGTTCATAGGTCAGAAACATGGTGGAGCTCATCGGGAAGCCTCGGATGGCGTTTACTGATGCTCCCCGAAAGAAAACCTGCAAAAACAAAACAAGAAGCGATGAGATACTTTAAAAATAAAACTTAGTTTATCTAAAGTCTCTTTTTACTGGAAGTATTTTGAGCTTTTAACAGTAGTACAACACAAAATTCAAATTGCTGTGCCTCAGATGGTATGAATTGTTTCCAGGAAATGTGCCCTCCATGTCTATTGGTTGCCTGGTAACATCATAGTAATGCTAAGCTCCAGGAATACGGTCACAGAAGCCTATATTGTTAAATTTCAAAAAGCTTTAGCTTTATATTTATGGTGGTGGTTGCTGTGGACTGTGGGTCATAAAGAAGAACTGAATTAAGTCAGCAGAAGTGATGTCCTATTGTAGTAGCTGTGATAGAAGCCAGTGATAAGCTAGTACTGTAACAGAGCAGCTAGTGGTGATAACTGAGAAAGTGACTTTAATTAGACAGAGACAGTAAAATGTTTATTACAGCTATCCAATGGATAATTTATCACAATGACTCAGCATTACAATAGCAACGCTACAAACGAAGATGTCTATGAATGTGCGCCACAGAACAAGGTGCTATCGCCTTAGCAACCATTAGCATGTCATGGCTAGCAACCTGTTAAATTTGACTACTGCTTTAGTGGCTAATGGCTAGCATGCTGAAACCTATTACCACAAACTCTGTATAAACGGGATGTAGCATCCAGCTACAATTATGTTTCCTCTATTCACTGACTCGTCAATCTTTTAGTTTGTCACTTAAACTTTGCCGTTGTGTTTACGCCTCTGTAAGTTGAATAAACCAGCAAATTACCTCCTGCTACCTTGCTGCTAATAAGAAATCACCAAAGACATTCTTCTGCAAAGCGAAATTACTTTTTCAAAGTAAAATAAGCATAAACTTATAGTTACCCCATCGATATTTCAATTAAATGTAATTTGCTAGTTTTATTAAAATTCAATCCCATTATTTTACTAACTTTCCTTCGATGCTGAAAATGTTTACTTTTAGTGTTTTTGCTTAGGCTATAATGAATCTTAAATTAAACGCAGCACTGAGAACATGGTCTCTTTGGTAAAGACATGTAATTGAAGTTACAACAGGTCATTTAATTTTGGGACACACTGTTCTGTAACAACCTGACTGGCTGATGAAAATCAGGTCACATGAGGAGTTCAGTCTGTTTTCTCAGAGTACTGATTATCTACCGGTATTGATCACTCGGCTGCTGTTTGTCAGAACACATCCAATGAAGTTTCAGGACAGTTCGTCTAAATTTTGTAACCTTTTATGCAACAGTCTGAACTTGATCTTTTGACCAGTTTCAACATCTGGACCCAGATTAGTTGTCAGTTTTAGACCAAAAAGCTGTCTGTGCTGCAGCCATTAAAACATGGCTCATTTCATCACAGTCTGACTGAATCACCTCCACACTGTTTCTGAGGAACATCTTCATACAAACACACTGATAAATGGCATTTTTCTAAATAATTTGATCACTTTCTCTCTAGTTAACAACATTGTTTTTATCTGGTGTTTGTGGATTTGATTCCCTGTCTGGCAAAGTTGTAAAATGATCTTGTCATGTGGATGCTGAGCTTCCATACTGTCACGTGGTTCAAAACATTTCAGGGGAGTCCAGTTCTGAAAACACAGCTGGCCGTCCGTCTGGGTTACACTGTTTTCTAATGTATCAGCTTGTAATGATCAAGCCATCTGGGGCAGGAAAATAACAGCCAGTTTAATGATTAAAATAAGATCTGGCACTGCATACAGTTTCCATGTAAACAAACTAATGAAGCATTAACTGTACTGATCAGTATGTTTAAAAAAATACTTCCCTATGATAACTGAAGGCATTGGACTACTTAAACTCTGGTGTTTAAAGGGATATTGAGTAACTTTTGGCTACTATGGACACAAAACCTGTAACTTCCCACCGGCAACATGATTAAATAGTCTCTCCGTGTTTTGCAATTATGTTTGCAGACCACTTTGACTAGTTGATTTGAAGTCATTGAGTCATAAAGCAAAGCGCTCCAGGTCACATGATCCAATGAGATACAGATCCGCTCCTGCAAAGTTACCATGTCTGGTTTATGAGGAGGGCAGCTCCCTTGGAGCGCAAACATGCATCAAGTGCTGTATATTGACTCCAAAAATCATCTATCATCATTTATATTATTGATTAATGTTATAATATATTAATAATATTATAATATAGCCAAGTTTTATAATACTTGCTATATTTGGGTCAAAAGTTACATAGTATCCTTTTAAAGAGTAACTAAAATTGACTGTACTGAAAAGCTGAATAAAACAAACTAGTGAGATTCCATCGTGACTCATCTGCCAAATAATTGAAATAAAATGGTGCAGATAGGGTTAGTTAGTAAGCTCATTTCCTGCAGATATGTATACACGACATAAAGACTATAAATCAATTGGTGAACAAACTATGATAGTTTCTGCAAACCTTTAAAAAAAAAACAAATAAACAAAAAAAACCATTTTGTTTACTAAACTAAGTCTAATGTATAGAAATCCAAAACTGGTCTGCCTGATCAAGTGTATGCTCTGAAGCTCTGATGTTCATTTGACTGCATGTTTTGAAATTAAATAAAAAAAAAAAACCCTTATTACTTTAGTTTTAGTACCAAGGTCACACCTGTTGAACTGCTTCATTCCTCCACCAAGGACAGAGCCACAGCAGAGGTGAGTGATCATCAGAGCTTGTTGTCTGTTTGTTAGTAAGGTTACATGTACACTATCGACCACGTAAAACTAAAGATATAATTGTTTGAATTAAAGATGCACCGATCTATTTTTTTTTTAATCAAATCCGATACGATACCTGGGCTGAGCGTTTTGGTCGATACCAATCCGATCCTACTATTGAATGAATAAACCGCATACCTTGCCATGTGAGTGATGGCATCAGGCTTGACAAACATTTTGTCTTGTTAAAAAAAGGAAACAAATAGGTAAAGCACGGGTGTTTGATATATTATTATTATTATTATTATTATTATTAACAAATAAAGTGTACAATAGCAGCAAATAGAAATAAAAGACTTCTCTGCTTTGCATGATGACGTAACCGGCATTGCAAATGTAGAATTGAGGTGACTAGATCGCTGTAAATTTACTGCCGTGTATGATATTAATAAAAAAGAAATGACTGGATCGGCCACATTCATCCGATTTCTGATCCAGCTAATTAGTCAATATCGGAGCCGATATCTGATCCGGGTATCTGACCCTACCCCGACATCAGAAACACTGACAGCTTCACCCTTTTCAAATCCAGACTCAAAACCCATCTTTTTAAAACCCCGTATAATCTGTGACATCATTTAATCACATTCCTATTGTCGTTAATTTGTTTTGTTTTTTGGCTTCTTTGTTGTTGTATTTCTGTATTTTATTGTCTTGCTGTAAAGTGAAAGGTGTTATCAAAATATATTACTATTATCATCATTATTAATGCAACCATGGCAACCTTTGATGCCATGGGACATTAGATGATCCACAGCTTCTCTCATCCAGTATATAGCATGATGCTTCATTAATGGGTGTTTATCTGGAAGAATCAGTGTCTACTTGTCTCGTTGCAGAAGGAAATTTTGTAATGTCATTAAGTTCCTGCGTTGTGCAAAGATTAGCAGATTCTTGTCTGTAATGACTGACGTGAATGTGTGTGAAACAGCTGCTCACCTGCGCTCCCTCTGTCTTGTAGCTGTGGATGATGCAGTGTAAAATCCCCTTGTACTTCCTCTGCAGCTGAGCGTCGGCCTGCATTCGACTCTTCACCACATCGGCCGGTGTGGCCGTGACCCAAGAAATAGACCCTGAGGAAGAGGAGAGAAATGTCAGCTGCAGCCAGAAGAACAGCGGTTTTAGGTTCACGTCTGTACATTTGGGGAATTCTGAAAATTATTCAGCTGATGTTTGAAGTGCAAGCTTTAAATTAGCCTGTTTGTGTTTCTTAGAAACCAGAGGAATATATGTGTTAAAGGTTGGATGGTGTAGAATAACCAAAAAAAAATGTGATAGATATTTAACTTTAGCCCATCAAAAACTTGACTGTTATCTTTAAACAGCCACCACTGCAGCACACGAGTGAGGACGTCCAACAGGAGCGTCATTCAGCTCGTGTGCTACAGTTCCAGTTGGCATCGGCCAGAGAGGAGGCCAGCCATGGGGGCCTCATCGATTTACAGCCCCATGCTTTCCTGTGTAGCACGTTTTTACTCTGTCACGTGTTCACAGCTGGCCCGCCTGCATCTGGAAGCAATCTGACCCAGCCCACACTGCACACACAGATCCCACTCAGCCACGCTGCAACACATGATCAGCTGAGCGCGTTCACGCCCCTTCATGCTGCACACTTCTGTCCAGATAAGATGAAGTTTTCCTTCTGGAGTCCTGCATGTATGTGCAAGAAAATGGTCTTTTGTTTGCCACCTAAAGAGGTTGCTCTACCAGAAAAGCCACAGATTTACTTCATACTGGCATTTGTGTCCATCAATGCTTTGCAGTCAGTAAAACAACAACAAAGTTACCTAGTAAACAAGCATACTGATACCAATAACAGACTAATTTAAGTCAGCAGAAATAATCTGTAATGGAGGTCGGGCCCAGTGTGGAAAGTTACTTTCACTATAAACCGTCCGTGTATATAACGCAGCATTATGATTTAAGTGTTCAGGACAGTGTTAAGCAAAAGAATACTTTAAATAGTAAATATTGTACTTGATCCAGTTCATCGTCCTGAGCTTAAGTTCGGCAGCATAAAAACTTTTCTGTCCTATAAAACATGCAGATTTAGTTCAATACGTTTTAGTCATAGAGTCTTTATGCTGCAGCGGAAAATGTTAACAATCGCAGTTCACTCGACAGCAGTTCGATGTTTCAGTACATCACAATCTTCTGATGGCTACTTAGAGCCCTATGAAATCCGTTTTATTTTTATTTTAAATTCTGTTTTAATTTTTCCTATTTCCCCCAGTGTTTTTCCGTTTTTAGTTTTTGAGAATTCAGTTTTTAACATTTTACACAAATTTAATACCAATACAGTGAATAAAACAATTAAATATACCCAATTTATGCCGTTATAATGAAAAACTTGAATGCTTTCACGCTTTTAAAGATATTTAGGGCAAAACCATGGCAGTAGTTTTAACCACCCCCCCCCCCCAAAAAAAGATGCCAATAGTGAATAATACATAACTCAGAACAGTACTAATTTACAGTTGGTGGTCCACACTATAGACCATAAGAAACACATGTCTGGGTTAGATCACCAGATACACAGGCTAATAATCATGGGGAAACGTCTCTGTCCTGTTCTCTGCTGCTTTAAACCGCGTCCATCCACAGCAGAGCAGATAGAAGAAGTCAGTCAATAAAAAGCAAAGTCGTTCAAAGTAAAACAAAGTAAAACACTGTGCAGACTCTGGACCACGTTTTACTCTGAAACATCAGCGTTACATCCTAACCTGCTGCACCAAGCCGTCAGCTGAAAGAATCTCACTTCACACTACGTGACACCTGGATGACGAGGCGTTCATAGGCTGTAGTTTAATTCACCAGTAGATCCGCAACGACCAAGGAAAAGTGATCAAACAAGGAGCAAGCACGTGGTACTCAGGTTGGTCTGGCTGAATAACCAGAAGGAAAGCTGACGAAGCCGCCCCGCGGGTGCTTCCTCGTGGAGCAGGGGGAAGCACGCGCGGGGTGGGTGGGTGCGCTCTGCAGCCTTAGTGACCCCCCTTGGAGCATTTTTCCGAGCAAAGCTTTTTTTTATTAAGAAAAAAAATCACATTTCCAAAAATCATTCCTCATTTCCATGACATTCCGCATTTATAATTAATTCAGTTTTTAACGTTCAATTCCGTGATTCCGTCCGTGATCACGGATTTTATAGGGCCCTAGCTACTTGCAGCAGGATAATGCACCCTATCACAAAGTTCAAATCATCTCCAACTGCTTTCTTGAACATGACAATGAGTTCGCTGTACTCCGGTGGCCTCCACAGTCACCAGATCTCAATCCGATAGATCAATGTTTCTCAGTTCTGGTCCTGACGACCCACTGTCCAGAATGTCTTCGATGTGTTTCTACTCCAACACACCCGATTCAGATAAATGAACATCCTCATCAAGTTCTTTTCAAGCCTGTTAATGAGCCATTCATTTGTTTCAGGTGTGTGAAAGTAGGGTTATCTCTAAAGCAGAGGTTGGAGACTTTTTCGTTGTCGTCATTTTGACTGACAGGGTCAGAAAAATCCAGTCATAATCTATTTCTTACCCGTCACTTTAATTAAAATATACACATATAATAATGACATATTCGGTTGCATTTTTCCATTAAATGCTTGGTTGCTCAGTTGGTGCCGAAGACTGATTACTTTTTTGTCCCTCATCTTCCACTGCATCAGTCTTCCTTTTTCACCTCTTTTGTCAACACTATCTTCATTATTGGGCTTTTTGAAGAAGCTTCAGACACTCAGCTGCCATGACATTTTTCCGAGTGAACCCAACAGGCCATGCATCAAGAGAGACAATATGCTACTCGCCATCTAGTGGTCAGGAGTGCAAAGTGCAATCTGTCAAAATGACTGACGGCCTTCAGATTTTTCTGTCACCGTTTAAAAAAACGGTCAATGACGGAAAATATTCGGTTAACGCGACCCCTGCTCTAAAGGCCAATGGGTTCTATGCACAGCTCCACTACGTTCTGGATTTAAGGTTGCTCCTTTGTTTCCTGTCTTTTATCACTGAACGAACTGATTAATCCAGGTGTGTCTGGCCAGTTAGTGAGGTCAGGCACACCTGGATTAATCCGTTCGTCCAGTAAGGAAAGACAGGAAACAAAGGAGCTACCTTAAGCTCAGGAAGTAGTGGAGCTGTGCATAGAGCCCATTCACACCAGGTCCAGCTGCGGTGCTGTTTCATTCCTCCCTGGCACATTAGCTCACGGCGGGAACGTGTCAAACACGGTGCAACTGCGACTGCATTCTGTGTAGGTGGATCCATGAATAACAAAATCACAGGAGAATTGCAGGATCATGCAACAACAACCATGATAAGGAGGGCTGCACAAACATCAGTGGTCCTGGGTAGGGATGTATATCCTTATGATTTTATCGCTAACGATACCAATATCAAAACTCCTTATTGATACAGATATTTATTGATACTCTTTTTGATACTTTAAGGTCATTTAAAGACAGTACAAGATGTGAAAAGATCAAGTAGTGGAGAACCTTTGATCAGACGGCGTTGAAGAGGCCTGGGTATAAAGGTAGGTGACGGACAGCTGTGAGAATAAGGGAAGTTTGTCTGTCTTTCTCCACCACTGTGATTACGTGACGGTGTAATGATTACGCGAGTTAGGTAGATGTTCGAAAAGTATCAATATAGAGTATCGTTTGTCCAGAATCTTAACGGTACCCTGGTTTCATTAAGATTAGGAACTGGATCTGCAGGATCTCATCATGAATCTGCAGCAGTTGTGTGATGCTATCATGCCAATATGGAGCAAAATCTCTGAGGAATGTTTCCAACACGTTGTTGAAGCTATAATCCCAAAAAAATAATGCAGCTCTGAAGATTTTTCTCTGGTGTCAAAGCAAAATCATGTACTTGTACTTTACTGATTTCAACACAGAGAAGTAGACGATGCCAACACATTAAAAGAGGAACAGTAATTTAAGCAGTTTCCTGTAAAGCTCTCTTTCCCCATTAATCACTCAACTTCTTGCACCATGACCCATCATTCATCTCAGTGACATATATGGGGAAGAGTTGCAGAATTGAGTTGCTACACCATCAAAAAATTAATTACACAGCCAGTGTCCAGATACACATTTGACTGATGATCAAAAGCCGAACATACCCGCCAAACCTCCGGCAAGCCAGATGGAGCATGGATGAGGGCTGGACGAGGCGTCCGGCGTCAGCAGGTCACAGAAGATGGTGTAAGGGATGAAGTAGAGCGCGTATCCAGGAACGTCCCTCAGGATCATGGCCCCGGCCCCTCTGTACAGGCCCTGGAGACCCTCGGTCTGGAGGATGCTGCTGATGCAGTGGATGGGGCCTCGGTAGAGCCTCTGGCTGGGGACGTCGATGGAGCGCAGGGGGATGCTGGTGCCGCTCGGCATGTTACCAGCAAGGTGCAGGTTCTCTGTGGAAAGGGAGGTTAAACACAGCAAGAGGGCCGTTACAAGAAAACCAGCAGCTAAACGTTGGTTTTTAATCATTTACACTGATTTAAAAGAACAGGGTCAGAATAAATTCCCTTTTACTTCAGTAGGATTGACCTAACTTAAAACAATCCACCCATCACAAACGCCGTACTATATTTCTCAGCAGTTTGCAGTTGAAACGGACACTTTTTATTCTAGTGATAAAACAATCTCCCCTTTTCAGATTTATTAAAGCCAAGCACTTCAGCTGAGTCAAGGCTGACGAAGCCTTCTGGCACTTTGAACCATCATAAAATAATCAAGCAACAGTTAATAGTCAAAACCAAGGTGTCTTTGAGGAAGTTAATAAAACAGGTGAGAGCAGTCACATGCCTGGAAGTGTAAGAGGGGTGAGTTTGGCAATTATTGTGAGCAAATAAAAACGGTTGTAAATGTTTCATGTGTCGTTTTATCTTAAAACTGAACTGATGTGACCTCAGTTTTATCAGTTTACTCTTTAACAGGTGGGCACAGCCCAAATAAAACCATGCCAGGCTCAGATATGACCTAATTTCACATCAAGTCTGATTCAGGCACACATCCACAAAATACCTCATGTTCATTCATGCAACATTAAAGCCCGGACTGTTAAGGAACTTGGAAGAGGTCCATAAAGTCCATCTATCCATTCCTACCTCTTAAATCTTTAAAGCAGGGGTCTGCAAGCTGTGGCTCTTTGGACCTTCTACATCTCAATAAGGCTCTCAATAACATTAGCTAAACACGATTACAGACCAACTAATGTTTTTAAATATATGGTAACAAATACAAGTTTTATCTGTTTTTTAATGGAATAATTCCAAAGAATTTCCATAACAAAAATGACAAAAAGAATTTAGATCTATTGTTCTTGTCATTAGCATGGTTATTATACAGACGTGGAAAAAACTGTTGGTACCCCACAGTTAATCAAAGAAAAACTCACAATGGTCACAGAAATAACTTGAATCTGACTAAAGTAATAATTAATAAAAAATTCTATGAAAATTAACCAATGAAAGGCCTGTTTCATGAGTTTATTTTTCTAATAATTCTGTTGAAGCGACTTTAGTCAGATTCAAGTTTTTCAAGCTTTTTTTTTTTTTTTTAGCAGAGAACCACTGCTCTAGCAAGACCCTGGACCTCACATCACCCCGAGTAAGTCACTACTGACTTCCACATCTGCTTTCACAGCAGCATTTCCAGAACACTAAACTTTGATGATCTGTAAGTTTTATCCTGTGATTTTATTTTTCTTTTTTTTTTATGCATTTTGCATTTTTTCATCAAAACGTTTTTCATTCGCATTTGTTAAATGTGTGCATGACTGCGCTTTAACAGCAATATTGATCTCTTTTATCTCAATCTGGCTCTCCTGCTTGAATCAGGTTATTATGATAAAAATGACCGGGCATGTTCTAACATACACTCAGTGAGTCAAAGGGACCACCGCCACCCACTCCCTTCCAAATGACACAGTCTGTAACAAAATCTATCGCAAACAAACATCTATAGGTGCTCTTGATGATTGTCTGCTTTGATTTTGCTTGTTTTTGATCCAGCACCGATATGACTAAACAACAACCAAAATAAAAACAATGCTCAAGTAACAAAGGGAACCTTAAAGTATTATGTCCTCTATGTCCATTAAGCTCCTCATGGCAAAGAAAATCAGTTGGACAGAATCATGATGCTGGACAAGACTGGTAAACAAAACCAAAGAAAAAACAAGCAAACAAACCCTGATTACCTGCTAGAACCATCTGTGTCTGCATTTGTAGTCTGATCTTGACCAGATCCACTGGAGCTCCCAGGCCCACTGACATCAATCCAGTCAGCATGCTGGCCACCGTCAGGTCCAACATGCCGCAGGGATGCCGCCCGTCACCATAGCGATACTTGCTTATGACTCTTTGAATGTTACTGAAGAAGCCAAAGACGACCGAGTTGTAGACGGTGATGCTGGCCAGCGGGAAAGACATCCCCTTAAAGAACCCGGCCGCCTGCAGCCAAGAAAGAGGAGACTTCAGTGTGTGACATGGCACCAAATATGTGAAAGGACATCCAAACTAACTAAATAAATACACTGGTAATCCAGTAAAATGTGGACTGCACTGCGGCCATTTTCAACTCAGCGGCACATTAAGCACAGAGTAACAAATGGGATGCAGCTGCTGCCAAATATTTTCACTCCTTTGTCTGTGGAGAGTTTTCTCCCCTTGCAGATGGGAAATTGGAGTTTTAGGGAGACTTATGTTGAAACACAGCTGAATAAATCATGTGAACTCTGAGACAGCATGCCTGTGGTTTCTGACCGAGCTGAAAAGCAAACATCTGGAGCATCCAAACAACACAAAAAGGTACAAAATCAAAGCAAAGCACAAGAATGGGACAATGAGAGCGTTCAAAACCAGCATATGTCTTCCTTTAAAACATGAAAGAAAGTAGCAGTTAATAGAGAAGAATAAATCGGGATGTTTACCGTTTCCTTCTTGTAGATGGTGAGGATGCAGTGGAGAGTGTTTTTGTAGCCTTTACCCGCCTGGAGCCGCGTCTGGAGGAACAAAACCAACAAGAGTGAGAGTTGAAAGATGATCATTGACATGATTATTTCTCCAATCAGGCCGAAGAAGTGTTATATTCTCATTTTGAGGTCTGGTTCCACAACTGGGATGCATCATGTGACTTAACTTCCATTTCAGTGAATTATCAGCAGGGCCTTGATCAATAAATTAATCAACAGTTATTTATAAAGCTGTTTTCATACATGAAAATGCAAAACAAAGTGATGTACATTGAAACACAATGAAGAAAAGGAAACAGAAACACAACATAAACTCATGCATACAGTACGTGTGATCACAAATCGACATGTTTCTATAAGGTGAGTAAGCACCGTCCCAAACCTCACTAACTGCACTGGGGAATCTAAGAATCTAAAACACTGGAAATGTAGGTATTATATTTTAGATAAAATAAAAAAAATAAAAGTCGTTTACATTCCAATAAAAGGATATAAGAAACAAAGAGAAGATAGTCTGAAATACAATAAAACAAAATAAAATGAATAATAAAATAGGGGGGAAAACTATAGCTAAAAAAATATGTTCAATTAAAAGCTCTACTAAAAAAGTAAGTCTTAAGAATTTTCTTGAAAATATCAACACTTGCAGCTGCCCTCAGGTCGTCTGGAAGGCTGTTCCTCAGGCGAAAACCATAATCACTAATAAACGATGCCTCTGCATCGGCCCTGATCCCCACCCTGGGAACAAGCAGAACACCAGCCCCTGACACCCTGAAGGCCCTGAGAAGCTCATAAGTAAAAGCAAGTCAGGTAAATACTTGGAACTAAAACCTCTAAGAGCTTTAAAAACTAATAAAAATATCCTAAAATCAATCCAGACGGACACAGGAAGCCAATGCAGATTTTAAAACTGTGTAATACGATCTTTTTCTGGTCTTCGTCAGTAGACGAGCAGCTGAGTTTTGTAGAAGCTGTAGCAGATTTATTGTCTTTTTAACAATTAAAGAATGACTGTTATTCCACAGATATGAAATAAATGAAAGATTAAAGTTTACAAATTTTACTAGTTTAAGTGAGTGTTTTGGCATTTGCTGAAGAAAATTTGAGCCCATCCAAGTGTGATTTGGAAATATTTGACCAATCATCTGTGACTAAAACCCTTGACACATCTTTTTGCTGCTCTTTTATACAACAGCTGTAATCAGCAGGAGACGGTTGTAAAAGTGGAGGAATGGTGTCTTAAAGTTGTGACAGAGGTCTTAAATACCTTGACTGTGTCCAGCGGATGTCCTACGACCACACTGGAGGCTCCTGCAGCCAAAAGAAAAAAAAGAAGAACAAACACAAAAGTATGAATGCTGAACATACCAGTGGAGGAAAAAAGGAAAATTGTTACAATCAGGGTTCTTGCGCGTTCCAATAAGTTCAATTTAAGACCGTTACGAATCAAATTTAAGACCTTGGATGAAAATCTGGCTATTTTTAAAGACATTTTAAGTTAAATTCAAAGTTTATAATTTTAGACATTTTTACTAGACTTTTTAAGACGCGGCAAGAACCTTGTACAATGGAACAGACATGAAAGGCACATCTTTTCATATCGTATCACATCATATTTAACTTCCGTAAGCCTTTGATTTGCAAATAAATTCACTTAGAATAGAAGGCGAGGGAGGCTTTCTGACATATGCATTCAAGATGTTTGCATAACGGCATGCTGCAGTAAGTTTCCATACTCCTCACGGGCTCGAATACAGCATATCTGTTATTGATTTCAGTCCACCAGTGCACTCATTATGAGGCACTGGTGCAAAAAAGCCTGCTGTGGCCTTACTGACCCCCTGTTCCTGCCTCTCTCTGGGCAGTTTGTGTGCCTGAACACAAACAAAAAGCAGCGCAGCACAGCAACTTCTACTAAACAGCAGTTTTCTGTGTGTCTGATAAACTTCACTGACTCGGTGCGATGCACAACGTTAAACAATGAGGCCCCGCCAACTATGTTTAGGCTCAAGTTGAGGCCTTCTTTACAACTTTTGGATGGCGAGTGTGAGAATATGAAAGTGCAGGGTAAGTGCAAATACAGCGAACCCTTAAAAATATGTTGGGAATGTGCCAAAAAAGGAGCAGTGCAACAGAAGGCAGTCTTTCCTTGAAGTGAAGATCCTTATAAAGCCGATGGCTTCAGCAAGAATGAGTACCGATAATTAGTTTCTTAAATATTTACTACCGTTTATTTATTATTTATTTATCCCTCACCCCCCTTAATTTAAAGTCTTTATACACAAACCACAAAAGCCCAGCTAAAGACACTGAATGAGGAGTGCGCAAAGTAAATAAAAGAATGAATGATGCATCAGTAAGTCTAAAAGGAAATTTGAGACACTTTAGTGGCAAAAACAGCAGCAAAGCTAAAATCTCTAGATCTGTGAAGACGAACAGTTTAACACAGTTGAAGCATCATGTTGGGAACTTTCAGTACATTTTAGTCCAAGGCCAGTCAAGACTGGTCAAAATTCTTTACAGTTGAATGTTTCATTCACTAAAAAAAGGAGGTGAATGAGTAGGTTGTATATTTGCATCACCAACTATGAATAGAAAGGAGACTTGCTTGTTTTCCCCTCAGCTGGCATCTGCAAACTATGAAAACAAGGTGTGGACCAAGTTGAACTCCTTTACTATGTACATTATGTTCTGGAAACATAACTTTCATGAGAATATACACATACACAATGCAGGATCACATCTGGAGTTTTGGTCTTATCAGCTGAATTTTTGTCAAAGCGGCATCTCAAACTTAGCGTTTGTATCTTTTGTATTTAGTTCACTGAAGCTTTCAGCAAAACTTGAAACAAGTTATTTTACTCTTAATCAACAAATCAATCAGTTCCTTTAAAAAGCGTTGCTGTATGGGAACACAATGAATGAATAAACACCTAAACACCCCCCAAAAATTACTCCTGATCACTGATCAGACCTACTTTCTTCAGTTATGCAATCTAAAGTGTACAGCAAAAGCGCCCCCAGCGGCTATATTCGCTACTGCATGGATTCCAACTAAAACACCGTGTTTTCTTTAAGACTAAACGACAGCAGCTACAGCAGATACACCTTGGAGGATACTTAAAAAAAATGACGGCTTTATTTTACTTTTTCAAAGAAACGGTGGAGACGAGTGTTTTAGTGTAGGAAAAAGGAGGAGGCGCTGGATTCCTCTGCAGACCCCCCCCCCCTTTGTTTACACAGGATGTGGATACATGAGGGGCAACAGTTGTTTTCCAACTGACACGTTTCTTCTTATTTAACAGCATCTTTCTGACTCTTTTCATTTCTTTTAAACTTAACTTGTGATTATGCGCAGCCACAGAGGGGATGGATCCCCCCCCCAAACTCCCACCAAGAGATAACAGCCGACTAACTGCTTCTGTATGAATAAATTGTTCACCCACCTCCGATCCATCCTGCGATGAAATCATCCAGGCGAAAACTCTTTGAGGACGGCATCTTCAACTCAGAGCGGCTACAAACTTCAGGCCGCCGTCTCTCATCGGTCCACGAGCAAAAACTCCGCCAATACTCTCTGGAAGTCAAATTAGCTTCGCCCTTTTATAGATAACAAGCCGTTTTGAACCGTTTCTGAGAAAAGAAAACCATTTTAAAGAGTGCTTGTTGATTAAAAAAAAAAGGCAGCGCCGCAAGCCGTCAAGGTAGCCAATGAAAACAGAGTGTGTATCTACAGGACAGAACGGCTGACCAATCAGGTGCGAGCTCGTAAAAGCAAGCAGCCTATAGAGAAGCCGCCATGGAAATGAGCCATGAGGAGGAAAGCCGAGCAGAAATAGAGGGCTCTTGTCTTTGCTGTACACTGAGATTAGGAGGATTCCCGCAGTAATGTTACACTGAGAATTTTCTGGCACGGGTCAGAGTAGGCTGGCCCTTCCTTTTACAGATGAAACAGATAGCCTGAGAGAAACTACTGAGATGACAGAGAACGATCTTAGCAGAGTGAGTATCAGTGTTAACTAGAGGCAAACATATACGGTATTTATATATAAACATATATAACACTATCTTGAAGTTATAATTCAGCAACAATGTGACTTGTAAACGAACCAACACAGGACGTCACTGTCACTTTCTCTATTGATTTCTGTCTAAAGATACTATTTTGGTGTTTTTTGGTGCCATGGTCATGAAGAAAACTCTGAAAGAACTCTGCCTCACATGCCTAATAATCACAATCCAACTTCTGCGTCACATTTACATCAGAAAAAAAGACCTGACCAGCTACTTTATTTAAAATGTAACTTTAAAATGTAATCATTGGATTTGGCTGCTGTGTCTTTGCACTTTCACTCATTGTCTTGTTAGTGTTTTACACATCACAAGTTATAGGGGTAAAGTTTAGGCTTTAAAAAACAGGTAAAAGAGATGCATATGCTCACATCAGTTTTATTTATCCCATATTTGATTTGAATAATTGATGCAGAGTTAATATGGAAGGCTGGAGGCAGACATTCCAGTGAATTTCATCTGTCATCTGCACAAATTAAAATGACTGTTTCACATTGTGCTGTGAGAAGCTGGATCCATATTGGCTGCGGTAAAAATGTGTGTTGCACTCTGTGCAGGGAAAAACAGCACAATTTAGCGCTAAGCAAAAAAAAAAGAAATAAAAAAAGAAAAGGAAAGGAAAAAACGCAACCAAAATTCTGCAAATTTAGATCAGGATATACATTGAAAGAACCAATTTTCAAAGTAAACAGGAACTAAATCTGTCTTATGCACACAAACTGAGTCAAAATTAGCCTGTAGGTCACATTTCACTTTTCTGAATGGTCAAATTTCATTGGTCAGTCAGTGTTTCTTAAGTTTCAGTGGACATTTGGATGGGCATATTTTAGCATTCAGTTATGGTGAACATTCACTTTCAGCCACATCTTAGTTTTCCGCCCATCAGTTTTACATTCATCAACAGTTCATAAATTATGGTAGCGTGAACGCAAAGTGGTCAGCGCTCTGATTTCATGTCACCATGCTGCCTGTCTCATTTCATGAAAACAACTCCCCAGAAGGCTGATGATAGAATGCGACACATGTAATCAACATCACTAACAGTCATCCCTGCATTGACCATGACAACGCCGCACTCCCTCATGAATTTCCACATCTCCAGCACTGTTACTCATGACAAAGGTCCATATTTTTTTTAGTTGCTTCTACTGTCCACAGTGGGAGGATTTTACTGGTCAGCTGACTGGTCATCACTTGACTCATGCTCCATACAGCTCACAGGTAGAAGAACTCAGGAAGTAATCTCGGGAGTGGTTAAGAGATTTGAACAAAAGAAATCATTCAGGACTCCAAATAATACCTTTTTACATGTTCCAGATAAGGTCATTTTAAATCTGCATTTTTGATTGAGTGTACAGGTGAACTTGGGCTAATCATGATGGTGTGCAGGTAGGCTACTTGCTTGTCTTGTCGTTGATCTGTTTCAGAACAGCTCTCTATGCTAGCTTTCGTGAAAACATGATTATGAAGGATGTATTAACTAATGAAAACACTCATAACACATGATTCCCTCACAGTTGTACTTCTAACACTGGGCCAGACATCTTCAAACCCTCATGGACATAAAGGTGATAGCTACAAATTTCATTCTTCCCCGCTAGTTGGTGTCATACTCACACTCGCTCACTCAGTTAGTATTAGCGATGTTACAGAACCTGCTAACCGTTAATTAGCAAATGTTTACTTTACATGTCCAAGAAGAAAGTGATAACCTCTCTGCTACCTTCACCCTCATACTGCTTTTTTTTTTTTTTTTTTTTTTGTATGCTTTAATTTGAGAAATGTTACGCAGGGAAGATGCTGGTTTTACACATAGCAATTGAGCTAGCAACTCCTGAGCTAATGAAAATGTTCCAGAATCCTTGAGTGTCGACCAAGCGGCAACCTCCAGTGGCCAACTATGAGTCTACCCGGAAGAAGTCATTTTTTGTGGTTCTCCCTTCATCCGCTAGCCTTTTCAGAAACCAACGGGTGACGTAGCGGAGGGTTCGTCCCTCTCTCTTAACGGTCTATGGTGTGGACATTAGCATGGTAATCAGATGTAAATATTAATATATATTTTGGACCCGTCAAAATTGATATAACTCTTTTTCATAAGCTGTGATTTTTTTTCTTTTTTTTCTTTATTTGTAAAATTAACACTTTTATTCTGCACCTCTCTAGAATGTGGATGTATTATTTTTGAAAAATTAATTGTTTCATGAAAAAGTTGTAGCTATAATCTTTAAAGGTGATACAAGTTTAATTCTTTCCTGCCAGTAAGTGGCGCACTAACACTCACTTACTTAATTAGCATTAGCAACGTTACAGAACCGGCTAACTGTTAATTAGCATGAGCAAATGTTTAACTTCCATGTGTCCAGGAGGAAAGTGTCAACCTCCAAGGGGATTTTGAGCCACTCATACCTTCACCCTCATCCTGCTTCTGTTCTTGTTTGCTTGAATTTGAGAAGTTAGGCAAGGAAGACACTATTTACGCATAGCAATCAAGCTTAACTCCGGAGCTTATGCTAACAGTGAAGAATCCTTACATTGGTATTGTAATCAGATAGTAATATTTATTTTTTGGGACCCATCAAAATTAATAAAACAATTATCTATATGTTATTTTAAAAATGGCTAAAATGGACACAGACATTCTGTGGATGTATTATTTTCTTGAAAATGATTGTTTTGATGAAAAAGTTGCAGCTCACCTTTAAATTTAAACTTTAATAAATGATCCAAGGTTGAATTTTAGCAAACAGGAACAAAAAAGTTGCCAATCAAACTTCATGTCAGCTTGATGCAAAGAATTAATTGTTTAACTATTTACATAAACATATTAAGAGTTAAATTGTAAACATATGGAGTCTGAATCATATAAGTTAATGTTTCAGGGTTGTTATGAAGGACACTGCTCCCTTCCCTCCACTTCCTCCAGACAGGCTTCATCCTGAGATAAGACACTGATAAGGGACAAATACATTTTTATGTTTTGTGGAAACTTACTGGAAAAAACAAACAGAAAAAAACCTCAACAGGGGTGAAAAATAAAAAACGCAGCTGTTTATTTTCATTGAAACTGAAAATCTGCATTTACTCAGACTGTCTGTCTCTTAAAAAATAGAAGTATGGTTATAATTTCCAGAAAATATCTAGTTTTCTTTTTGATGTGGAAACTAAACCATCCTAGTTTTGAAATAAAATTGTATATTCTATCAAAGTATTTGCCTGTCCCAGTCATAAACTTCCAGTCAGATTTCTGTTTTGAGTCATGTTCCCTTCTTTATGTTTAATTTTACTTTCTGTTCCAGTTTCAATAACAAGTGATTAAAGTATCTTTTCAGCAGCCTGCTGTAGACAATTTTTTTTCTGCCATAAGATAAAACACTTTCCTCCAACTTTCCCTCTGAAGGATGTTTCAAAAAAGTAACCAAAATCAAATTTTCAAGGCAACCATCCATCTTCTCAAAGGTTGTTAAGCAATTTAACACAAGTTTAATGTTTTAAGTTTTTATTCGTACATCATTGAACATCACTGCGGGTTAGAGTTGTTACTTATTAATGTTTAATTCAGCCTTGCTAGAATAAATTTAGTTCACATTCTTCCCAAAAGCAGAATATTTGATGCCCAAAAGAAAAAAAAAACGAAAAATCCAGTCACCTGTACTGTTCAAATAAAACATTAGAGCAAACTGCAACACACATAAAGGCAGTGGATGCAGGGAAATACAAACAAAAATCCCACTTCATTTATTTTCATGTCATTTTATGAGGCCAAAGAAAGATATGGTTAGGAAATCATCTAAAATATTAGAGAATACTAGTCATTGGCTGTTAGAGCTATAAGAACAATATTTAGTTGCAATCTATGGAAAAAGGAGAAGGACCCATATAAATTCCTAACAGGGTGAAGGCAATTACATGTCATAAACTTTATTTAAAACAAGAGGTGGAGCCAAGGCAGAAAATGCAAGAACCTAAACTCCAGACTGACAAGAATGAGGGCTTAGGTGAAAAATATACAGTATAATTAGTCCATGAGCCAGTAGGGTTGGTCACTCCGGGGGATGTCTGGTCTGCATCCGCAGAAATAAAAAATATATGACAGCAGTCCAGTGGTGGTAGTGAAATTTGTGTTATCATTTTCTATTTCTGAATGGTGGTCAGTAGTTGAGGGCTTCAGGAATATTTCCAAGCAGTCTCTAAAATCACCAGGTTTGGCTTAAATATTAGAACAAATATGGTTTGATCCCCTAAGTCAACAACCCAGTGGATCATCATGGCAGCCAAATCTTATGGCCACTACCAAAAAAAAAAGGTTTTGGCACACGCACGCTAGGTGTCTGTTCTATGTTTTTGATCATGAAAAACACTCTGGAATATTGATTTTTATGATTAAATTAATCTGGACTCTTAATTTGAATTATTTCCAAGACCGTGAGCTGAAAATGAGTTTTACCACTAGTACAATATTTACTGCTTTGTAAACTTGGCATCTGTTTTATGCTTTTTGAGCATTACAGTAGTTTTAGTTGTGATTCATCATTTTATTCAAATTCTTAACAAGCTAAGAGTGGGGCTGTGGGCATGGAGGCGAATGATTGACACCCATTCTGAGCTACTTGGAGCTAAACGAGCTAACAGGACGGGATGGGAGTTAACAGAGGAAGGTGGGCTAAATCTGAGGCACGCTGTTAGCCAGCTAAATACACAGTTGTACTGCTTTGCTATGGCTGAGGCCTTTCTGGGAGCAAGCCATAGCCACCAGCGCTAGCGCTGGCAGCCAGTCTGTCACCTGTCAGGTAGGGATGGGCGATACCAAAGTTTTTCCTGTTGATACGATACCAGTAGTTTATGGTACTTTTTCATTGATACAGATACTTTTTGTCCCACCAAAGAAAGTGACATAATTGTACATTTTGCATTAATATCTTGAATGCAAGGGCAATCTTAAATATAAGTAAAACTTGAGAACAGAAGTGCTGGAAAGAAATGCCTTTAAAACAATACCGTCGTGTAACAAAGAAGCTAGAATCTGGCTGGTTTCACACATAATTTCATTGCCTAAAACTCTCAGAAGTCAGAACAAATTTATATCTGTACAGTGGTATCTGGATACTCAAAAAGCATTGAATCAGATATTTTGTCTGGCTGGTATTGAAGTATTGTCTCCAGGATATTGATATGCCCATCCCTACTGTCAATCAAAAGGACAGCCCCTAATTATGCATAACTACAAGATTAAATAACATCTTAACGGATGAGTTAAGTTTAAGTTGTAAAATTGATCAAGGTTGTGACAAGATCTTTGCAAGGTTGTAAAGAAAAGGAAAGATTTAATGAAAGGGTTTAATAATAATAAATAACTTTATTAATCCCAATTAGGAAACTCATTCTCTGCATTTCACCCATCTCAGGCTGAACCTGAAAGCAGTGGGCTGCTAAATGGAAGACCCGAAAAAAAAAAGGGGGAAGGGGGAAAGGGGGAGAGAGAGGGGGAAAGAGGGAGAGAGGAGAGAAAGGGAGAGGAAAAAAAAAAAAAAAAAAAAAAAAAAAAAAAAAAAAAAAAAAAAAAGGGGAGGGGAGAAGAGGGGAGGGGGGAAGGGGGGGAAAAGAAAGAAAAAAAGGGGGGGGGGGAGGGGGAGAGGGGGGGCAACAAAAAAAAGGGAGAGAAAGAGGAAATAAAGACGTGAGTCTAGAAAATAACCGAGAGGGGATTGGGAGGGAAGAAAGCGAGCTGGGACCGATAATAAAAAAAAAAAAAAAAAAAGAACAGGGGGGGGAGGGGGGGGGGAATTAAAGTGCCTGGGGAGCAGTTGGTGGGGGTTAAGGACCTTGCTCATGGGTCTGAACACTGAGGCTTCCATAGTTTCGTGAACGCGCATATGCGCGCTTTGTGAAAGTAAGATGTACTGCTGTTAAAGTAGGTAAAGTTACATCATTCTGTGGGAGTACTATTCCTTTAAGATGCAATTATTCAAATTCATCTTCATTGTTGTTCCAGCAGGACACACCCACACCATGAAAAATGGGTCATATCTAATTTCACACATTCTCTCAAAAATAATAACAATACTCATGAAGATTTTTTGAAAAATAAAATAATTTCATCATCTTTTAAAATGTGGAGTTTTCTGGTTTCATCTATGGTTGATTTCTAATCTGTCATGGTCTGTTGGCTTCTGTTACGTATTATTCTGCGTTTTTGTGTCTTTGGATTTGAGTTTTCAGTTTTTCTGTGTTTCATATTCATGCTTTATGTTCCATATTCCTGTTAAATGTCCTTAATTTATTCCATTGTTCTCAGTTCCATGCCACCCTGCAGCTTTTTTACTACCATCTGCCCTCTGCTTTGTTCAGGCACGTTGCTTATGTTGTACAATAAAATTGCAGGAAGTTGTCTAAGTTTTTCAAGTTCAGTTTGTTATGGTATGTAATTTTTACGCATTAGATACCTTGAAAATGTTGGATCTGTGTGATGTCATAGAGCCTTCTGTCATCCAAAAAGGGTTTAAACTTTGAACTGACACCTGTCAATTCGGCTCCTTTAAATTTGGAACAGTTTGATGCTTCAGATGAACTTCTATACAGCCAAGTAGATAAAAACATGGAAAAATGTGGATTTTTACAAACTCTTGGTGTATGTTTGGATGGAAGTGGTTGAGATCAAAGCCCTTCATGACTAAACCCTGCATTGTTTCTGCTACTTTAAGTACATTTTTGTGATTTTATTATGTTGCAAAGTGTGTTTGTGTAAACCAGCAGTGACCAAATGTTTCACTTATGGTCTTGATTCTTCTTAGGAGCCCAACCTATGCTTTCTTCATGCAAGGACATCCTGGCAAATGAAGCAAAAACATTGGCTCAAGTTAAAATCAGCCCCAATCGTGTGTCATCTGCTTTTTGCTTAGAAACCACTTGTGAGTAAAACAACAAAGCAACTATGGCTTTTAGTCCCCCCATGAGCTTTAGGCACAACATCGAGGAGGAACCTAACAAACCCAAGGGATTTTCAAACCTTTAACTAGTGATCACATTAAACTCTGATGTGATAATTCAACTCCTTTTGATTCCAACCAAAGTCTTCCAGACCACTTTTCTTGAACATTTTAAATAAAATTGGGGGAGAGGGTAGAAGCCTAGTGGTTAAAATCGTGGGCTTTGGTGCGGGAGACCCAGGTTTGAGTGCCTGACATGGCACCCATGTGAATGGAGCCTACTCTGCCGATAATGCAAGCGTAGAAGAAGAAATTCGCTGTTTACTGTACATTGTGCTAAGAGCGCCAGAGCTGCAGAAAAACCAGGACAAACACAAGAGGGGTTGAATATTGATTTAAAGCAAACAAGAAAGAAAAAGAGAACGCGCAACCTCGTCTGCCGCGGCTTCCGTAGTTTCGTGAACACGCATCGGCATGCTTGCAGAAGATGCAATGTCGTGCTGTTTAGGCTCTAAAAATATACTAAATGACGTTTTTTCGAGTAAATTATGGACGCTACCCACTCAGGACACTTGGATTATTTTGGACGAGCAGTATGGAGGAATATTGACAAGTTTTTGTGGACTTTTATGGACCTTTTTGGCTCGGACCCCGGCGAACTCCATTATATGAAAGTTGGGGGAAAACGACAAGCCTTCCTGATCGCCGGCTGCATTTGAGATATTGAAAAAATGCTCCAGAGTCTTGCTCAGCATGAGGGTAAGTGGAAAATAAAGTTACATCATTCTGTGGGTGTACTATTCCTTTAAGGTTGGAGCTTTCTTTCTGTGTTGTTGGATGTAGGTTTTTCAAGTAAAGGATGGCAGTCACCTTTCCTTTAAAAGAAATTAACAACATCATACGTGATAAGAAATGTTGAAAAACAGGTAATGAAGCAAATGTCCTGTGTTTTAGATAATACAACCAGCTCTTATCTGTTACTTAGATATTTCCACATCATTTCACCTCATCAGGGACCTTTAAAGCAATAAAGGTGATTCATATTCAACCCAGATCTTCCAGATAAATCAACATTTGACAGAAAAATAAAGGAAGATCAAATTTAATGCCAACCAGTCTTCTCATGCAGAAAAAAGTGAAACAGCTGTGAGTTATGGCAGTGGAAATACTGTTGTTGTGGAAGTTTTGCTAACCTTGGACTTTCCATGTTGGATTCTGCATCAGATGAAAGAGCGCTAGAAGAAGGATGTGCTTTTTACTATTGAGAAGAACAAAGTTAAAAATAAAAGGGCATCACGAATTACATTAATCTTTTCAGTAACGATTTATCTGACTAATTACTGTTTTCAACACCGTTATCATTACAGATAGTAAAATTTGCTGCATTACTATGATTAAGTGCACTGCTGCTGTCCTCATCCAAATGGGGGTTTAGGGGATAATTGGCTAAAGAAAACTAAAATGTCATGGAGGCCAAACACAAGCATACTTGTTTGTGTGTGTGACTGTGTAAGTGTCTTTGGCCAAGGGACATACAGAAATGGTATGCTTTTATCTGGTAGCACAGATATTACTTTTCCTTCTCTGAGATGAAAGGAAAGAATGTTATGTGAACATTATGTCCAGGAACAAAGTTTTTCTCTGTGTCAGATAAATGTTTCTTATCTCATAAAGCAGCTCTCTGCTAAACAAGACACAGCCACTGCCCAAACAGCCTTTAGTGAAGATTAGTGTACAATGTTTTCTGCTTGTAGTTTATTTCAAGTTTCCTTTTGTAACTTGCACACTAAAAACTCCTGGGTCAAACTGCTGGATTCAAAAGGGACCAGCTAACTGCTGGGTTATTTCAACCCAGACATTGGGGTTGTTGTTTTTTACCTACTTCTTTGTTGAGTACTTGACCCAATTTCTGGGTTAAAATAACCCAAAATTGTAGGCAATATAACCCAACTTCTGTGTCAAAGTAACCCAGAAATTAGTTGGTCCCCTTTAACCCAATGGGTAAAAAATAACCGTTATTGTTTTTTTTTTACCCATAATGGGTTATTTTTGACTCAGGAGTTTTTAGTGTGTATATATGGGTGCTCCTGATGATTGCTTTGTTTAATTGCAGAGGGTGCTTTCTGACAAGTTTCCATACGAGTGTATTAGCTGGTTATGTGGCTTCTGTATTTCAGTTACCAAGTTGTTGCAGTTACTCTATCTGTTGTATCTTCTCTTTCTTCACCTCACTCCCTTGTGGGGAGAGCATGTACTCTCCACAGAAAAACCCAAACTCAAACTCATCACCCAGCTGAGAGTTCAAGTAGAAACGTGCACGGCCTTATAATAACTCTGCAGCCCAGCTACTAACCAGAACCAAGACAGGGTCTTTTACTTACATGTACATACAAATCTCTAAGCAAATAAGGCCCAATACATTCAATCTTGAACACTGTGAAAGATTTATAGAGCATCTGGAAAGTATTCACCTCCTTTTACTTTTACTCTTTACTTTTATCATATTTTGTTTTGTTACAGACTCATTTCAAAAGGAATTGAATATATTTTTCTCATCAATCTCCACACAATATCCCATAATTATTATTATATGAAAAAAGCTTTTTTTTCGATTTGTCGATACTTAATCAAAAATGAGAAACTGAAAAGCACGTACATAAGTTTTCATACTCTTTGCTATGACTCTCAAAACTGAGCTTAAATGCACCCTGTTTTCACTGGTTGTTCTTAAGATGTTCCTATAACTTGACCAGAGTGCACCTGTGGCAAATTCAGTTGATTGGACTTGATTGGGAAAAGCACACACCTGTCTATATGAGGCCCCAGAGCTCACAGTGCGTGGCAGAGCAAAAACCAAGTCATGAATTCAAAGGAATTGTCTGTAGACCTCTGAGACAGCATTGTGTTGTGGCACAGAGCTGGAGAATGGTACCAAAATTATTCTGTGGCACTGAAAGTCCCAAAGAGCAATGTAGACTCCATCATATGTAAATGGAAGAAGTTGAAAACCAGCAACACTCTTTCTAGTGGGAAATGGGAGAACCTTCCAGAGGGACAACCATCATCTCTCCACCAATCAGACCTTCATGGTAGAGTCTCTAGAGCCTCTTCTCAGTAAAAGACAAAAGAAAGCCCACTTGGAGTTTATGAAAAGGAACCTAAACGACTCCCAGGCCACAACTAACAAGCTTCTCTGGTCTGAGCCCAAAATAGAGCCTAAGTGTCACATCTGGAGAAAACCAGGCACCTCTCATCACCTGGCAAAAACCATCCCTACAATGAAGCATGGTGGTGGCAGCATCATGCTGTGGGGAGGTTTTTCAGCGGCAGGAACATGGAAACTTTTCAGAATAGAGGGAGGGATGAATGTGTAGAGAGACATTCTGGATGAAAACAGGACAACGACCCCAAGCATACAGCAAACATAACGAAGGAGTGGCTGGAGCCCAGACTTGAACCCCACTGAGCATCTCTGGGAGGACCTTAAGATAGCAGTGCAGTGATGCTCCCCACCAAACCTGACAATGCTTGAGAGGATCTGCAGAGAAAAATGGGAGAAAATACCTCAAATCCAGGTGTGCTAAGATTGTGATATCTTTCCCCAAAAGGCTGAAGGCTGTCAGTTCTGCCAAAGGTGCTTCAACATAGTACTAAATCAATATTGTAAACACTTATGCGCATATTTTTCCAGGTTTTTATTCTTAATTGACAACATATTGGAGAAAGGATTTTTCACTTCATCACTATGGGATATTGTGTGTGTGTGTGTGTGTGTGTGTGTGTGAGAGAGAGAGTGAGAGAGAGACAGAGAGAGAAAGAGAGAGAGATAATGAGGGATGGATAAGTGAGTAAATGAGAAAACGTCTTTTGGTATATCAGACATTTGTCTTACAGGTTACATTAGTCATACAGTATGCAAAAGCGGGTTTGAGCTTTGAACTCTGTAAAAGGACTGAAGCATAAATATAAACTAGTTGAAATCCTAACCTACACGTGTGTTGGTGTGTCCTGTCATAAAAGGCGCCGGCTACACAGCTGGTGTGTTTTGCTATGGATAGATGTGACATGTTTCCAGTATTCACCCACAACTTCAATAAAACTATGTATCACAGCAAATCATAGCTCATTATAGATTGATTAAAATAAAGTGAAATTAACCTTTTGAGTCTTGTGCCTACTGTTGCTACTCATAATGAAATGATATGTAACCTTGTAGTTGCAGAGATGTGTGAATATGTGTAAATGTAAGTCTTACTTATGCAGAAAAAATGAAGACGGCACATAACACAAATTGAGAAAGTTTCAGACTTGCCTCAAAGAAAAAAAAAACACTTTCAGGATAAATATACATATCTATTTAGACAATGGAGCTGTAGCAGTAAGCTTCTATCTCTGCAAAGTTTAACTGTGATGAAGGGAAGCAGAACATGATCAGAGCAGTTTTCGTACAGACAGTTCAGGAGAGGTCAGAATGGATCACCGCGAACATCCGGGAATTTTCGCCAAATTCGTCACATCCGGTTAGGTAACAGGTGAAAACATCGCTTCGTTGCATAGGGGAGCCACTGAATTAACTGCTTCATTACTCGTCAATCTTCGTTTATTCTACTTTGGAAATACCGAGAAGTCCCGCTGTGTATGGCTGCCATAAACATATCTATCACACGGACAAGAGAATATGTTTGTTCCAGTTCCCAAAACAACAGAAAAAGTCCCGAACAACATGCTAAGTGGCTAGCTGCTATCAAGCCCATAAATGCTGACAGTTTACGCTGGAAACCATGGAAACATCTAACAATATGTTCCGATCACTTTGTGGCTGATAAAAAAGCATATAATGTGGTCTCACTTTTTAAACCCTGTAGTTGTTTTTGTACAGATGATAGAAAACACCATTAAATCAGTGGATGTACAGAATCACAGCGCCGCCCGCTGTTCCCGTCTCCTCAGGACTGTTAACGATCACGTTCATCCAGATTACTGCCATCAATGTTCCCACATAAGAATAAAAGCATAAAAAGCGGTAGAAAGGCATTTGCAGCATTATAAACATGCACAGTCATAACCAGTTACATACAGATGAGACTGCCGGTAATTTATAGCTTTATCAATGAGAGTAAACTCCTGAGAAGTACATCAAAGAAATACCACCATTTCTTAAAAATCCGGGGAAAATTTATATTCTATAAAAAATAAATGGCTTGAACACGGGGCTTACCTGATGAAACCAAATACATCATGAGATCGGGAAACTGATGTTATGTACAGGTAGGTTCGTCTAACCAGGTTCTAGCAACAGAAGATGGGCATCACTTAGTCCAACAGATACTAGTTTAGCTTCGTATCTTCTTCTAGCGTCGGCAGTAAGACTTTCAGTATAACTGGACGTCATTTCTATGATATTTCAAAGACAGACCGGCGGAGAAAAAAAATTAAATAGAGTGCAAAAGCAGTTTTTGAGGCTCATAGTCCATCAGACGCCGTTCAAATACGAAGCATATTTTCACCGGGACCAGCTTCGCGGTCACATGAGTTCCGGGTTGTGACGTAGGCTCGCGGTGATCCATAGGGGATTATCACGCTTCCTTGTTCCGGTTACCGGAAGTTGAAACATTTGGCACTTCCTCTTCCGGGCCATGTTAACGACAGCCGTTCCTGCTCTGTTATACTGTTTAAATCGGATAAACTCCAAACATACTTAAGTTTTCATTCTAGACTGAAGTGATACTGGATCAAAAGCTGGATCAAAGCGATCGATTCGCCGCGGTGAAGGGCCGAACTTTATAATAAAACACACGTTTGTTTGTCCCCGGTGGGGCACAACACCGGCACTTCACAGCATGCTAGCATTAGCCAGCTAGCGTTTACTGACGTGCTTAACATTGTGCGTCTTAAAACACACAAACATCTGAAAATCGGGTCTGTACCCCCCCGTTTCCAGTGGAACAACTGGGGACTGCCAAGAAAGGAGACGCTTTCAGATGCTTGTGTGTTTTCAGCCGCACAAAGTTAGGCACGTTAACAGCTGGCTAATGCTAACCTGCTAACACGACTGTATAGCCTGCCGGCCACAAACAAACGTGTGTCGTTTTATTATAAAGTTCGGTCCTTCACCGCGGCGAATCGGTCGTTTTAATCCACTTCTTCCTTAACAACACTTCAGTCTGGAATGAAAACTTGGCATTGGCGTTTATCCGATTTACAAAGTTTAACAGAGTAGTAGCTGGCGAACTATAGAGCCTGAGGAGTCACGTGACAATTCTGAGCGAAGCGGAGTCGCGCCGCCATGATGTTGGTACGGATTTGACTGTCAAAACGAGAGCTGACGGGAGTTTTAACATTGGAGGGAAAAGGAGCAAAGAAGAAAAGCCGTACAGAAATAATTTAATGTCTAGCACAAAGAAGACTTATTTGGAGGAACTAGGGGACATATCCGGACTGGACCCATCTGAGCTGAATGGCTCAGAGTGGGACAGTCTGGACCGCTTACCTCCGTCCTCCGTGGAGACATGCGGCTGATGCATTGTGAATTATTTAGTCTTCACAATCAGTTTGTAACGTGGTAATATTTGTAATTTTGCTCTGTTAATGTTGGAGAAGTGTTATTCTGCCTTTTACACAGTTAACTGTTATGCTGCTAGTTAAGAAAACATTTGTGAGTCAGTAAACATGTAAGGAGGACGATATTTAACGTGGTTTCAATCATTTATTTATAAAAAAGAAAACAGTGATGAGTGTGTGTCTGATTTGTCACAGACCAGAATAAGCTGTCAGGCAGATGTCAGTGGTGTCGAACATCACGAGTAAACAGATAAAAGAAAGTAACCGGAGTTTTCATCAACTCATGTTAGCTTGAGTGCTCGTCTTAGCAACAACGATTTAGCATAGCTACGTTTGCAAATGCACAGCAAACAAGGACGATCTTATCCAGGGTCGTAGTGTCCGGTTCATTCTCACAGCAAAGCAGCATCTTCACAGACACACTGGTATGACTGGAATATTGTTTACTGGTTCCTGCACACATGACATGTTCCACATGACTGCTCCCAGCTGAGCACGGCCGTGTGTGAGGGAAGGATCTTCATAGCGGCCACATCGTACTGATTGATTCCTCATTATTAAATATCTGCAAGGACAGAATCACGGAGTAGTTTTTAAGGATACCACAATTATCAGTCACAAAGGATCACTAGCTGGAGAACACACGGCATGCTGCATGTTGCTAATCTCTTTCCTTCAGACTGCAGCTGTCAGCCACTTGGCGCCCCCTGTCACTTCAGCAGTTTACAATCTGATTTTTTTTTCTTTTTCTTTTTTCAAACCTTGATCTTGAAAAACCGTAACTCGCCCTTGTTTGTCTTTTTTTTTTTTTTTTTGATCATCTTGACTGTGCGAAGAGCTGGCACTGTCCTTCACTCAACATTATAACCCAGCATCTCCAGTCACGACCAACGTAGCTCTCAGTAAGCGTACCAACAACATGTCGGAACGCCGGTTCGGAGGGGCGGGGCGACGCGCTGTGACGACAACTCCTCAAGCTCTATTGTTAGCAGGCTAGCATTAGCCAGCTTGATGACGTGCCTAACTTTGTGCGGCTGAAAACACACAAGCATCTGAAAGCGTCTCCTTTCTTGGCAGTCCCCAGTTGTTCCACTGGAAACGGGGGGGTACAGACCCGATTTTCAGATGTTTGTCTGTTTTAAGACGCACAATGTTAAGCACGTCAGTAAACGCTAGCTGGCTAATGCTAGCATGCTGTGAAGTGCCGGTGTTGTGCCCCATCGGCGACAAACAAACGTGTGTTTTATTATAAAGTTCGGCCCTTCACCGCGGCGAATCGATCGCTTTGATCCAGCTTTTGATCCAGTATCACTTCAGTCTAGAATGAAAACTTAAATATGTTTGGAGTTTATCAGATTTAAACAGTTTAACAGAGCAGGAACGGCTGTCGTTAACATGGCCCGGAAGAGGAAGTGTCAAAATCCGGGAACTTCCGGTTAGCGTGATAATCCCCTATTCCCCTTTCAGTTTTGTTATGATTCATTTTTGTTTAAGTGTTAGTGAGTTTATCGTTATAACTGGTGCAGTTTGGAGCAGTCCAGTGAAATGTAATGGTGCATATCACATAAAATGTTAGTAATATTTACAAAAAAAGGGTTCAGTGTGATTAATAGTTACCACATAAAAGGTTTATTTAACTAAAGATAATCTTAATTACTTCCAGATAGGCTTCACAGCTTCAGTTCATGATGTGTGGGTGTGGTGTGTGTGTGTGTGTGTGGCTGGGGGGTGGGGGGTTGCAGGGAGGGGGAGCAGCTGATGCATCACTTTTTTTTTTTTCTGTATCACATTTCAGTGACTAACGTGCTTCACCCAGATTGGTGACCAGTGTAACTGAGATTAGAGCTGCAGCTGATCTCTGATGTCCAACAACAAACTGAAGTTTTGGGTTGGGTTAGATATAATCACAACTGATAATCATTTACTAAACAATGTGAACAAGGTTTATTTATCTGAATAGAGCAGTGAAATATTTTCCTCTCTGGGAAATGGACTGTAGTCTTCTCTGTAAATATGTTAGCTTGAATGAACATTGCTGTTTTCTTTTGAATGGTTTTTATTTAAAGTCATAAAAGTCTTTGCATTAAAATGTTGTCATGTCAAAAAAGGCTAAAATATTTTTTGTAAAACGTTTCCCAACTTATGAAAAAGCTATTTTTGAATGACAGTCCAGACTTTTGAACACACCTGATTACACTAGAAAATGAGATTTATACATGTACAGCCGCACTTGTCCATGTTGTAATATGACATATTTACAAAGATTTTATATATATATTGTTTTTTAAATTAAAATGTCTACCATATGTATGTATGTATGTGTATATATATGTATACATACATACATACATACATACATACATACAATATACATACAGTATATGGGCCAGCAGTGTCCAGCTCTGGTCCTTGTGTTCCACAATCCTGCAGGTTTTCTATGCCTCCCAGCTGTGTTGGAGCAGGAAAGTAAAGAGAACTTTTAGAACAGCGGCTCTCGAGGACCGACTTTAGATACCCCTGATGTCGGCCATATGCTTTTTTAAAAAATGAAGAGAAAGAAACAGATATAAGTGGTATGTTTTCTTTCTAACAGCACAGACCTTCCTTGATGTCATTTGTAGGTTTCTCGAGCTGAATTGAAGCTTGGTGGGCAGTTCCTACTGGCAGTGTTGTGTGAGAGGGGGCTGTGAGCATGGAGGCAAATGTTTGACAACCAACTCTGAGCTAACTGAGCCAACCTGGAACTAACAGGAGCTCATGGAGCACACTGTAACCGTGGTGATGCTACTCTGCCACCATCTGAGACCTTCTTGGGAGCAGACAGCGAGCCAGCCACTAGCCAGTAGCACTGGCGCACAGTCAATCTATCCTGTCAATCAAAAGGACATGCACCTAAGGCCTGGGATATACTTGCTGTGGACGCAAACGTTCACGCTAGCGGTCTGCGTCGTCTGTGAATATACTTGCTGCAGCATGTCGCGGCCAAAACGCTCAATATCGGTGGCCACCGCTGGGAACAGTACACAGCATTTGGACACTGAGGTAAATCTGCCGGTCAGATTGTATTTCCGGGGCATACGTGAACTACCCAGGTGTATGTGGAAAGTGGACAATGTGGACTTCTTCAAGAAAGAAGTTACTTTTGCTGCAGCGAAAGAAAGAGAGGTCTCATCGCCAGCTGAGGTGGTATGTGCGGCCACTTATCCAAAGTCGCGGAGAAAGTCACACAAGCACCTCTAGCATTCAAGTCGATATTGCACCATGCGCACGCAGCACGTTACCTCGCGTCAATGCGAGCGACCTACGTGCCGTAGGTATGCTGGGAACGCGTGGGCGCCATGATGCAGATGCTGATGCAGACGCGTCTCCAGCTGCAAATAAATTCCACCCCTAATAGGTAGGAGCTAGGACCATTTCAGGTCATGTAGAGTGGGTACGGAAAGTATTCAGACCCCTTTTAATCTTTTCACAATTTGTTTCATTGCAGCCGTTTGCTAAAATAAAAAGTTAATTTTATTTCTCATTATTGTACACTCAGCACCCCATCTTGACAGAAAAAAACAGAAATATTAACATTTTTGCAAATTTATTAAAAAAGAAAAACTGAAATATCACATGGTCATAAGTATTCAGGCCCCTTGTTCAGTACTGAGTAGAAGCACCCTTTGGTGCTGTACCCACCTAGTGCAGCCATGAGTCTTTTTGTAAATGATGCAACAAGTTTTTCACACGTGGATTTGGGGATCATCTGCCATTTTTCCTAACAGATCCTCTCCAGTGCTGTCAGGTTGGATGGTGAACATTGGTGGACAGTCATTTTCAGGTCTCTCAGGAGATGCTCAGTTGGGTTTAAGTCAGAACTCTGGCTGGGCCAGTCAAGAATGGTCCCAGAATTGTTCTGAAGCCACTCGTTTGTTATTTTAGCTGTGTGCTTATAGATCATTGTCTTTGTGACAGTGTGGGGTCCAGTCACCTTGCCTCCGATTGAACATGTGCCCTGGCTACTTGGCCACAGGGGTGTCCCTTTGGCTGACTGGTTAGTACATATGACTCTCACCCAGAAGTCTGGGGATCAAATCCCGCCCGGCCCCTCTGTTGCGTACCTTGCCACATCTTGTTGGAAGGTGAACTTTCGGCCCAGTCTGAGGTCCTGAGCACTCTGGAAGAGGTTTTCTTCCAGGATCTCTCTATACTTGGCCGCAATTATCTTTCCTTCAACTGCAACCAGTCGTCCTGTCCCTGCCGCTGATAAACACCCCCATATCATGATGCTGCCACCACCATGTTTCACTGTTGGGAATGTATTGGGCAGGTGATGAGCAGTGCCTGGTTTTCTCTCGCATGCAGCTTAGAATTAACTCCAAAAATTTCAATCTTGGTCTCATCAGACCAGAGAATCTTATATCTCACAGTCTGGGAGTCCATGTATTTTTTGGCAAACTCTATGCAGGCTTTCATATGTCTTGCACTGACTCTGCCATAAAGCCATGAGTGGTGGAGGTCTGCAGTGATAGTAGACTTTGTGGAACTTTCTCCATCTCTCTACTGCATCTCTGGAGCTCAGCCACAGTGATCTTTGGCTTCTTCTTTACCTCTCTCACCAAGGCTCTTCTCCCACGATTGCTCAGTTTGGCTGGACAGCCAGGTCTAGGAAGAGTCGTCTCAAACTTCTTTCATTTAAGGAATATGGAGGCCACGGTGCCCTTAGGAACCTTTAGTGATGCAGAAATTCTTTTGTAACCTTAGTCAGATCTGTGTCTTGCCACAATTCTGTCTCTGAGCTCCTTGGACAGTTCATTCCACCTCATGATTCTCATTTGCTCTGACATGGACTGTGAGCTGTAAGGTCTTGTAGACAGGTGTGTGCCTTTCCTAATCAAGTCCAATTAGTTTAATTAAACACAGCTGGACTCCAATGAAGGAGTAGCAAAATATCTGAATACTTATAACCATGTGATATTTCAGTTTCTCTTTTGATAAATTTGCAAATTTGTTTTTTTTCTGTCAAGATGGGTTGCTGAGTGCACATTAATGAAAAATAAAATGAAATTTTTTATTTTAGCAAATGGCTGCAATGAAACAGAGTAAAACCTTTAAAGGGGTCTGAATACTGTCCATACCCACTGTAAAACCAAGGATTTTTATGATTTCTAAAGGCAGACATAGACTTATAACTCTTCAAGAAGTGCAGTTTGACTTGATGATTCTGGTCCTGGTTCATTGTTACACAGCTTAGTGCTTTTTAGTGTGTCTGTAAAGCAGTTAAACCAAACTGTGTGGTAAAGTGCTTCTTTTTAGGATAGCCTCAGATCTTATAGAAACAACTTCAACAAAAATAAATATGAAATTAGAAAACCAAGCTTAATGAAGACCATTTATTACATAAGGATTGAATCAGAAAATTACATAAGATTATGTATCAGCTGTTTCTTTCCTGGTTTTTAATCAGTTATGATGTCAATATTGTCAACAGAAAAGAAAATACTGTATGTTACACAACTTTACGTACTGCACCACATCTCTGCAAAACAAGTGGACATGTGTTTGTGTCTGAGCTCTGTATGTCTGCCATGCTTATGTGTGGAGGACACTGATTGGTGGTGAGTTGCAGGTGTGGCTGAAAAGTCGGTTCACTTTAGGTTGAGTTTACCATCTCAGTAAGGAGGTCAGTGACAGACAGGAGCTTTATGTAACGCGTAAACCTGCGTCAGTCTGACTGAGGCAAACACACATCACAAGTTGTGTCATAGGCAAGATACAATAAACAAAAAAAAAAGATATCCACTTTATTCCCACTCTTTCCAGCACATTGAAGTTGGTTTTAGTTAGAAACTGACGCAGGTGGCATGGAGTCAGTCTGTCACTAGCTTTCTGCATGAGATGGTAAATTCAACTTGAAGTGAACCGACCTTTTCAGCAACACCTGCATCTCACCGCCAATCAGCACTCAGATTCAGTACACACAAATTACACTATTTCTTTTAAAAATGTTGCCAAATCTTGACAAATGAAAAAAAGTTCTTAAATTGTGTCAGATGTTAAGTAACATTTTACTGAAGATAATATAGTTTTCAGACTCAGACAGCACTTTGTCAGCTTAAACCAGAAACTATCAGACAATCTGAAACATCTATGGAGAATTGTTTTCATGGTCTCAAAGTGGCATGGCCCGGATGACCGAGCTCCTCACCCTATCTCTAAGGGAGAGCCCGGCCACCCTGCGGAGGAAACTCATTTCGGCCACTTGTACCCGCAATCTCGTTCTTTCGGTCATGACCCACAGCTCCTGGCCATAGGTGAGGGTAGGAACGGCAAATTCAGAGCTTACAGGAGCACTTCAGTTTGTTGATGGGAGTCATTACTGATTAATGGAAAAGCACTTTAGAACGAAATAATTTTTGTGAATAAATAACAGAACTTACACAATATCCCTTTATATTCAGGTGAACACACTCCCGTGACATTCAGCTTTATGCAATCAGGAAATACTGTATTTCGGTCATCCGGGAGGGACTCAAAGTAGAGCCGCTGCTCCTCCGTATAGAGAGGAGCCAGATGAGGAGGCTCGGGCATCTGATCAGGATGCCTCCTGGATGCCTCCCTGGTGAGGTGTTCCAGGCACGTCCCACCGGGACCAGACCCCGGAGGAGACCCAGGACACGCTGGAGGAACTACATCTCCCGGCTGGCCTGGGAACGCCTCGGGATCCCCCCGGATGAGCTGGGGGCTGTGGCTGGGGTGAAGGAAGTCTGGGCTTCCCTGCTTAGCAGCTGCCCCTGCGACCTGATCCCGGATAAGCGGAAGAAGACGGTACGGTAGTATTAAAAACAAAAGAGAAACATTATAGCCGTGCATATTTACATTCCTGAATAAAAACTACTTAAATGCAGCTGAGAACAGGTGGGCCTGTAACCTGGACATAAATAAACTGAGAGTTTCAGCTTATCTGAGGCTTTCTGGGAGTTTGTTTCAGACATGTTGAGCATAGAAGCTGAACGCAGCTTCTCCATGTCTGGTTCTGACTCTGGGAACTTAAGACCGGATCCAGATGACCTGAGGTGTCTGGTAGGTTCATACTGTGCAGGAGGTCACTGATGTATTTTGGACCTAAACCATTCAGAGCTTTATAGACCAGCAACAGGACTTTAAAGTCTATCCTCTATCTCCTATCCACAGCCAGCCAGTGTAAAGACCGCAGAGCTGGACTAATGTAGTCCACTTCTCTGGTCTTAGTGAGAACTTGAGCAGCAGAAATCTGAATGAGCTGCAGCTGTCAAACCTTTTTAGGCAGACCAGTGAAGATGCTACAATAATCAAGCCGACTCAAAGATGAAAGTTTTGGGATGTGCTAAAAAATAGTCAGAATTATTTTTGTAACTTTCATTTAACTTTAATAAAGACCCGTCACAATTCTAGAGCTTTAAAGATGGACTGAAACCTTTATTTTTCCAGACTCTGCTGGAGGGTGTAACTTTGAGACCATGAAAACAATTCTCCATAGCTGTTTCAGATTGTCTGATAGTTTCTGGTTTAAACTATCAGACTACCTGAATATACTGAATGACCAGGTTATTCCATCAATGGACTTTTTCTTCCCTGATGGCACAGGCATATTCCAAGATGACAATGCCAGGATTCATCGGGCTGAAATTGTGAAAGACTGGTTCAGGGAGCATGACACATCATTTTCACACATGGATTGGCCACCACAGAGTCCAGACCTCAATCCCATTGAGAATCTTTGGGATGTGCTAGAGAGAGCTTTGCGCAGCGGTCAGACTCTACCATCATCAATGCAAGATCTTGAAAATTAATGCAACACTGGATGGAAATAAATCTTTTGACATTGCAGATGCTTATTGAAACAATGCCACAGCGAATGCGTGCCGTAATCAAAGCTAAAGGCGGTCCAACAAAGTATCAGAGTGAATGACCTTTTTTGGGGGCCAGGCAGTGTATTTCTCAATGTACATTTGGATGTGGGAGCTGTTTAGAACACTCAAAGGTTTCTGATTTTTTAAATATACTTTTTTGGCCTTATTGTATCTTGTCTTTTACTTTTCTTCAGTCATGGCAGCTATAAATAAACAATATATATCTTATTTTTAAAATTTTGTTAACAAAAAAATGACAAAACCTGTTGATTAGGTGGTAATAAATAAACTAATTTATATCGGGGATATATAAGATGGCCGCGTGGCAACCACCCAACGAGCTTCACTTCAGCCCTTCAGAAACCAATGGGTCATATAAGCAGATATTTCCTCCTTCTAAATAACTATGATTATGCATTACATTCTGAGGGACTAGTTTCTCACCAGCTGTGGAATTATACTTTGCTTCCAGATGGTATTCCATGTTCATAGAGATATGGTGACTGTTTATTTGTGTAACTGTATTGACCTTTAGCACATGATGTCATGCTCTTCAGTGGAATGCCAACTTTGCCATGAATGGACATCAAAACAATGCTTAACTTCCATCAAGCTTATTGAAAAGCAAACAGTTGGAAGCCTAATATTTTTTACCTTTTATATTCCTATCATTTTACCCAAAAACTGAAAAAAAAAAAAAAGTAATTGCATGCTGTGCAGTCAGCTGCCCGAACAAACGATGATGTAAACCAAACTTGGCATTTAGGCTGTGTGATAAACCGAAAATTTACTAACACCGAAATTTACAGTGACAACCGATGTCATTTTGCCCATGTCAGATACGATCAGCCGTGGCCACATTCTCAAAATACAAGTTAAAAAAAACCCTGCAAAAACAATCACAGTCGCTAATTTTGCCTTTCATTCAATCTTCCATCAGTCACTTCTGACGCTTGCATGGGGGTCCCACGTCATTACTAGGTGACAGTTGCAAATGATCAATTTATTGGTATAATCAAATTCTTTCGTGGATGTAGTGATATATAGTATCACTCCGCTGCCAAGTACAGGAAATAAAACGATATTGCTGCTGAGACACTTTACCATCATGCAACGCAATGCTCCTAAATGAATGTAGAGGAAAGACTGATATTCATACTTAGGCACTCTCTGAATTTCACTTGTGAGCCTGAAATTAAAAGAATTTCCTCATGATGTAGATAGATGAGAGTCCAGAAACACCACTGAAGAGTATCAAACAGCACGAACTACTTCAGGGGACGTTGTTGCTTCAGTTTTATTCCAAAAGCGTTACAAGTTAAAGGCAGGGTGGATGATGTTTTCCAGGAGCATTTTTGCTATATTGTTTAAAGTCTTCTTCACACCCAGATTGCAGACAATTAAATAAATGTTCTGACACAAAAAAATAAATAAATAAATAAAATAATCACCTGTGGAACGTACAGGACTGGAAAAACCCCATCCAATGAAATGGATTTCATTGGATGGGGTTTCGAACGGCCCGTACTGATTGATTGAATGATAATTTTGTCCATCAAGCTCAACTGCTGTTGAAAAAAAAACGGATGTGGACCAAGTCATGGAGGTGTTGGTGTTTGCAGGGAGGATATTTTTTGCCATAGAAGAAGTTGAAGGTGAGATAATTATCACTTTTTAGGAAACATGGTTCCTCTGCTGTTTACTGGGAAGCTAACAAGCTAGCCACTCGGCTGTTCTTGGTTATGATCGCAGACAATTATCCACGCACGCGTTCCTGTCCTTTGGAGGCGTGGTTTCGGGGGTGGTGTATATTTTTTCAAATCTGGTTTGCTTGAACCGTTTTTCCAGGATCCCCTACCCTGCCTTTAAACACAAAAAACAACTATTCTTCACAAGGTTGCTGTTCCAGGATCAGCTTGTACATCTGTCTGTCAAGTATCTGCCCCTTTGCATACACCCTGTAAGTGTAGATGTACGTAGCCTGTGTTTCCAGTTTATTAAAACCCCATAAATGAGTATAGCCTTCTGGTTTTTCTATCTGGACTCCTCCTCAAAATCAGTGCTGTTAATCACTCTTTTATAAAATTAATGAACAATAACACTACAGAATTATCTTTCATCCTTTATGCAGAAGATTGTTCAGTTTGGCTTCACATTTCATGAAATAGTTCCAGAGGAAACTCGAAAAACAGTCTTCTTTTGTTTAACAGGTTTGAGACGGAAACCACCAAGAAAACACCTGATGTGCTGCTTGAAAGCACTCAAATATGACAATTAGTTGCTTCTTCTGCAAAGTTAATATTTCAGGTTTAGGTTGTTTATTTCACATGATACTCAATTCACATTTCAACTGAATTTCTCCCCTTGGATAAATAAAGTATTTTTCATTCATTTCATTTATACCACATATTAACAAATCATTACTGGATTAACTCTAATTTAACTTTTTCTTTGAAATAGAAAGTTTTATAAAAATATTATGCCTGAAGATAAATGTTTATAAAGAACAAAGCTGTCTGGAAGAAATTATTGTACCAATTTTAAACAAAAATGACTAAATGCTAAGAAATGATTATCAACCTTTGCAGATATCAATTACATGGTCAGATTGAATAAAATCCTTCTTACAGTAAGCAGAGGTACACAGGTTCTTTACCTAAACAGAGCAGCTTATAAAACAACAGCTGAATCCTTGTACACCTCCTGTTAACAGCAGAGACAAAGGTTTGGGTGTAAGTTACAGGAGCTTCTGAGGGTATTTGAAAAGAAACAAGTCTTTCTGTGACATTTAGCAGGACAGGAGTCAGCTGCTAACACTAGGGGGCAGAATAAGCTCATAAATGCCAGGACAGACCTTTAATTACCCCTCTGTCCTGCCTTTTCAATGTCACTGTTTCAATTATAGACGACCTTTTTTCCTTGCACGGCAGCATTCATGTCACGGAACGTGTAATTTCAATGGAATTCCTGAAGCAGCCTGGTAAATATATCTGACCTCAGCGCAGATGCACGCAATGAGAAATGACTCTGAGGCTTACAGAGACCTGGAAGAACGGCATGCATTCAAAAGGGTCTCGGCTGCCTTTTTCTGCAGCTTTATCTGCCTTTAAGCCAGCAGTGCACAGACTGAACAGGAAGTAATCTAATGGAAAACGCAGCTCGTGTTCATACAAAGATTTGCTTATGTTTATCTTTAATATGATCTAATAATTATGCGATGTACTCTCTATAAATATTTTTTCAAATATTTATACTTTTGAGCAAGCTGCAATCACTACAAGCAGCTGCAGCCTTTCCACATTGCTGCGGATAATTAACACAGACAATATAACCCCACCAACAGAAACCGATGCCAGGACACAAGGAGATATGAGGGGAAGAAAAGATTCTAATTTCTTTCTTTCTTTCTTTTTTTCTCTCTTTCTTTCTTTCTTTCTTTCTTTCTTTCTCTTTCCTCTTTCTTTCTTTCTTTCTTTCTTTCTTTCTTTCTTTCTTTCTTTCTTTCTTTCTTTCTTTCTTTCTTTCTTTCTTTCTTTCTTTCTTTCTTTCCTTTTTTCCTTCCTTCCTTCCTTTCCTTCCTTCCTTCCTTCCTTCCTTCCTTCCTTCCTTCCTTCCTTCCTTCCTTTCTTTCTTTCTTTCTTTCTTTCTTTCAATAGCCAACCCCTCTTGTGTTTGTCCCAGTTTGTGTGCAGCTCGGGCGCTCTTAGCACAATATAAACAGCTAATTTCTTCTTCTATGCTTACATTATCGGCTGAGTATGCCCTGAAGGCAGCGGCTTCTGTAGTGTTGTGAACTCGCATGGACGTGCTTATAGAAAATACGTTGTACTACTGTTTAGGCTATGAAAATATACTAAATGATGTAATTTCAAGAAAATTATGGAATTTTCATTTATTATCACTTTTGTCAATTTCATCTTATTTCACTGACAGCTGATTTTTGTCCTTTAATTGGAGGGTTTGAATAATTTTGAGGACGAATGTGTATATATACATTATATATATATATACACACATTATATATATATATATATATATATATATATATATATATATATATATATTCTTTGCATTTATGCCAACAGTCCAGGATCAAGTCCCCTTAAATTCGGCACAAACTCTGCTGTGCAACTCCTGTCCGGCCGATCTGACAAATCATCCTGCTGAATCAAGGAAAAAGTCTTTTCATGAATATTGTTAACAACTAGTTTTGTTTTGTTTTGTTTTTTGTTTTTAGACCCTGGGGAGCAGGACCAAAAATGAGTTGCAGCTTTGGTGCTGAGAGGGTCCTAAATGACAAAGAGTGAAATATGCTTTAATGAGTCTTTAGTCCCAAGGCAACAGGAGGAAGGCCAAGACTGCAAGACATTAAAAATGCAAAGAAATTATGAGATTTAGCCTTAGAACATGCTGGTGAAAAACCTACGGAGACAACTTCTGTTTTTAAATGAAGAAATGTCAAAGCAGAAAATGTTCTGAGCATTTTATGTGGTGATGTAATTGTTTGTCCTGCTGGAGGGATGAGGGGGCGAGGTGTGACAACCGAGGACAACTGTGATAGCTTTCAGTAGATGTCACTGATGTCTCACCTAAAATGTGATGCTGCAGGAGACCTGACTTTCAACATCTGAAGATCAAACTCTGAGGACGACTGAAGCAACTACAGAAGTTTTTTTACATAAAGTGTTTCTAGTGTGACTCATCTTGTGAACAATGCTGCTGCTGCAAACATCAGTTTTCCAATAATAATAATACCGTCAGTGCATCAGTCTTTAAACCAGAAATGTCCCTCCTGGCTTATTTCAGAGGAATTCTGCCCCACATCGTGGCTGCCTCATCTGAAATCCACCTTCAAAGGTCACTTTTTTTTGTTTTTTAGCATAAAGAGACAGTCAGCACCTCACACTTACAACTATACTATATATATATATAAAAAAAAAAATATATATATATATATATATATATATATATATATATGTGCTTGTGTGTGTGTGTGTGTGTGTGTGTGTGTGTGTGTATAGTTCATATTTACTATCTGAAATGATGAAACAAGTATTTAATGCCCTGATTTTTTAGCTTTCTCAGTCAACATTCATCCTTCTAAAAGAAAACATATTTATGCTAACTGTTAAGTTCAAAGAATGACAAGTGTTTTCTTCTTAATGCACAAAAAACTAATCTGAGAAATGTTTGGTAAATAATATAACAGACATCTTGAGTCTAAATGGGAACACTTAAACAGCACATTTTACTTCTTAATGAATGAAATATCCCAGTTGAAAATCTTTATTCATTTCTTAGTGGAATGTGTTGAGAACAAAATAGCAGGAATGATCAATGAAAATCCAAATCACACAAAATTCACACACACTTTTACCCCTGCCAACACACACCCCAGTCCATCCACATCCTCCTCCCACCCCTCCCACACATTCACAGTTACAGTACTTAGTCCCCCGTACATCTGCCTCATTGGTCCCCATGCCCCCCTCCCCACACACAGGCCCACATCCCCACCATGTCCCTGATAGACACACTCTCCCACCTCTGCTAGCACCCCCCGCTCATCCCCCCCCCCGCCACATGCCACCTCAATATATACACCCGCCCCCCGTATCCCCACCTCACCGCAGATCCACACCTGCCTCGCACACAAATGCCTCTATCCCCGACACACACAAACCCAGCCCACGTACGCCTCTATCCACATTCCAACACGCTCATTTCCCATGCACCCTTGCCTGCCCACACATCCACACACACCCTCATAGATAACCACATACATATCCCCCTGAACTCACGCCCACACATACCCATGGTCACCCTCCAGGCACTCACTCACCCACACACACCACAGATGGGAACTGCAGGGCCACTGGCCCTCCCCATGCCACGAGCCCACCCTGCCCAGCCCCCAAACCAGGCGAGCCCAACCCGCACGAGTTCAATCGTGCCGGTTGGTCCCACCCAACCAAGCAGCCGAGCAGAACAGGCATCCGGCGCGGAAAAAAACCCGGCCCATCCCCCGACACATATACCCCGACCCACACACACACACACACACACACACACACATATAGCAGGGGCGCCCCAGCCCCCAGTGCAATGACTGGACACAAGGGCGTGAAGAGCAGCCTGACCCAGAGAAGGGACACCCTGCCGGCCCAGGCCCCCCCAGTGCCGAGGCTGGGGCCACCCCAGAGCACCAGGGCCCAGGACTACCCGCCTTGAGACTGCCCGACCACCCAGCGCCGGACGACAACCACCGGTCAGGGCCCTACCAGCAACCCACCAACCGCCACAGATATAATGTAAGCAAATGTTTGAAGGTGACAGACCCATCTTGAACATTCTCTGTCCTGTATAATGAACTCTGTGTAAAACCTTGAATTGTATCAGTTGCATATTTGAGTTTTTAGTCATTAAAAACGTGTTTAAACATATCTGTGTCCATGAGTTTTTGTTAAGGGTTCTGGATAAGTCAGCCTCCCATTTTGGAGTTGGAAGGGAGATTGAATCATCCAGTTTTAATAATAACCTATATATTTTCAAAAGTAGTCTGGGGGTACAGAGATTCAGGAATTCTGCTACCCTGCCAGGAGTCTGCAGCTTTAGTTGGTTAGAGGTATATTATTTCCTTTACGATAGATTTAAGTTGATGTTATTCTAAGAATTTATCGCTGCTGATCCCATGTTGTAAAGTGAGTGTATCAAATGACAGAAAATTTCTGTTTTCAATGATATGTTGTAATTGTTTTACTCCTTTATCTTTCCAATGTACAAAATTAATATTTTTCTTGTTTTGTAGAATATCCAAGTTATTCCAGATGGGTGTAAGCTTACAGGGAATAACAGAAGACTTGGTGAATTTCAGGAATTCCCACCATGCTTTCAGAGCTGAGCAGATGTTGATGCTTTTCAAACATTTATGAGATCTGATTGTTGAGCTGATGAATGACAAGTCAGAGACAACCAGATCCTCACACAATATGTATATTAAATATATATATATATATATATATATATATATATATATATATATATATATATATATATATGTATGTATGTATATGTGTGTGTGTGTGTGTGTGTATAAAGGAAATCAAAATCACTGAGGTCTGGAGTGATGATGCTCAGAGATGCTTGAGAGTGATGCTCAAAATAAAAGTGGAAAGATCAGATCACAGGCTGGGTGTGGTTCAGTTGTGTGTGTGTGTGTGTGTGTGTGTGTGTGGGTGTGTGGGGTGTGTGTGTGTGTGTGTGTGTGGCCTCTGGGTTCCCTCTGTACAACAGGAGTGACCAAGTCTGGTTCTCGAGAGCCACTATCCTGCAATTTTGAGAACACACCCTATCCAACACACCTGAATCATATGGCTAATTCCCACATGCACATTTCATTCAGATCTGTGGAGGCCTGGTTACAAGCCATTCATTTGATTCTAGGAATGTAACGATATTGTCGATATCGCGATATCGCCGGAGGTAAACTGCCGCGATATCGTCGTGGTCTTGTCACGGTATGAAACAGCATGTCTCTTGAGACAATAATAATAGTTTTCAGTCCGCTCTATGCGTAGTGTAACGTACTAAACTACATAGACCATGATCCTTTGCTGCCAGTGCGCTCTTTTGAGCCAATGGGAGCACACGTAGCCCCCACGCACAGGAAAAACAAGGTGAAAGGCGGTCAGGTGAATACAGCATGGATATACACGAGGATGGAAACAGCTGTTATTCTCCACGAGAAGCGAGAACTTTGTTCCTGTTCTGGAGGCCGCAGGGACCACAAGAAAGTTTGTTTTAGTCCGGTTATTCCTCCGTGAGAAGCTTCAGCCGTGACGCCGCGGAGACCGGCGTATTGACTTGGTGAGTTTATATTTAATGACGAACTTGGTCCGGGGGGGGGGGCTGCGCATGCGGTGATGTCCGTGTATTAAACGCCTCGCGTGCTGTACACATTTTCGTATTTTTTCACCACCTCGATCAGCTGTTCATTAAAACTCTCCGTTTAACCTGCAGCAGCGGATGCAGAAGAGCATCTGATCAGCTGATTGACGACATCACGGTGCTAGGTATTAGAACTTTTCCTGCTGCAACACACCTGACTTCAATCAATGGGTAATTAGCAGACTTGTGCAGCCAAGCTCTGGACATCAGGTGGTGTGTTGAAGCAGGGAAGCCCTGAAGACCAGCAGGATGCCGGCCCTCAAGGACCGGAGTTGCCTACCCTGGAGTAGAAGTTCATACATATGACTGACCACTGACAGACAGGCGGACTTACTTATTTTAAATTTATTGACTACTAAAGACGAGGCAGTTTCTTTGTGCCTGGGTCTTTTTTTTTTTTACTTAGTAAATAGGCTGTTTTATTGCCTGGTTGAGTTTATTTAATCTAGTACCTGAGCTGTCTTCTCAATAAATATGTTGGATTTTTACTTGAATTTCAGCTTCAGCAAAAGTTTTTCAGGCAGGTCAAAATGTCATAACCTTGAATTTGACTATAACTATTGTAACAATGACTCGTCAAAGCATTTTATACCATCATTATTGTTATCGTGAGCCCCCCCACAATATCGAGATAAATATCGTATCGTGAGGTTCATATCGAGATAATATCGTACCGTGAGATGTGGATATCGTTACATCCCTATTTGATTCAGGTGTGTAAGAGATAAGAAGGAATGCAACCAAAATGTGCTGGATAGAAGCTCTCGAGGACTGAACTTGGGCATCTGTGTAACATAGCATACCTTCTCAAACACACCAAATCAAGTGAATGGCTCGTTCCCAGGTCTCTACAGTACCTAAATGACATGTTCATGAGGGAATTCAGCCATTTGATTCAGGTGTGTTGATAAAGATATACTATAAAAGATGCAGAATAGTAGCCTTTGGAGCAGTGTTTCTCCATCATGGTCATTTTGGTACAACTGACCAGGGGTCCGTTACACGAAGCAGGTTTAACAAACTCTGATTGTAACTGTGAACTCTGAGTTAATCTACTCGGAGATACGACACTCTGAGGTTTCGGTCCCAGAACAGCTGATTTGAGTTAGTTTAATCAACTCAGGGTAGTTCAACCTGGGGTTTTACACTTGCGCTACTATCATAAGAAGCCAGCATCAATGGAGCTCCGATTCAACGAGTCACCATGGCAACGTAGAACCGAGGGTGGGGCTGCATTCGAACTGGAACTACAACTTCTAAAGCCTCATATGACGAGTTTGAACTGCTGCAAAAAAAAAGAAAAAAAGAAAAAGAGGACATGGGAGAAGATTGAGGTTTAAATTCTGTCCTTTACAAACACAATGATGTTATAGGGAAGAACTGGTTAATGGTAACGTAACAGTCTAGAATCCTGTCAGTATGATTCCAGGGGATTTTGCACATAGATGCCCGTTTGGTTGAATGGTTTGTGCACCTGCCTCCCACCTGGGAGGCTGGTGTTTGAATCCAGCCCTGTATTTTCATCACAGCATTTTATTTATTTAACTTGGGTGTGATCCTGCGGGGGAGAAGCGCTCTTGTCGGCAGCATTAAGATGAAATATAACCGTCACACTTCTCAAATGCCCTGTATCTCCAATGAAAGAAAAAAAATCTACTTGCGAAAGAACGCAGGGCAATAAACAATATGATTTGAGGGGAAAGTGTATGCCAACATGAAATAAGTCAGACCTGGGTTTGAACCACAGCTTTCTGCATGACAGGCATGCACCTTGACCATTTACCCAGAGACAGAAACAGCTACAAAGTCAAATAATCAGGCCAAACGATCTCTCGGAAACGGAGAGACAGGACCTCCAACTGTCACATACGACTGGTGATATCACAGATGTCCGGTCAGAGCAGCTTGTGTATGTAGATAACTGACTGTGATGTGAAACTGTCACGTCAGAAATGACAACTGTCTGGAAATGAAAGAGCTTCTATCTGTGGTCTGATAACGATCTCTGAATGTTTAACTCTCCGCAGTCATGCTGCATCTTCATCCATGAAATCCTTATCAAAAGAACATGTGTGTAACCTACCGACTCTGATTTATTTTTAACATGTTTCATTCGAGACAGCAGCAGCCAAAACTCACGGCTGACTGACTGAATGAATGAGGAAATGAAACGGCGAGTGTGGCTGAAAGTGGGCGGAGACAGCGTGAAATTCAAGGTTTCTCCACATTAACCTGCTCCCAACCAGGTAAGTTTCAGAGAGTCTGTTACTATGGTAACTGACCGAGGGTTTATGTTACCCCTCTTTGTGAAACAAGCTGGAATTACTCCTCTTTCCTCTGTGTTACGGAAAACTCAGAGTTTCCCTAATTTCAGGGTTAAACAACTAAGGGTTTTCATTAAACCTGCTTCGTGAAACAGACCCCTGTACGTTTTGGTTCAACTCCAGCACACTTGATGCAAATTAATTGAACCACTCATCATGTTCAGCGGCCTGCTGATGAGACATTCATTTGAGTCAGGTGTGTTAAAGCACGGACACGTGGAGCACAAGCAGAGCAGTGGTACCAGGACCAGGATTGAGAAACACTGGTCTAGAGGACTGGCATGCCCAGATGTAATAGGGCAGGGATGGCCTGCCCTACCACATCTGGGCATGCTCCTGATGAGACCACAGATGCTGATCCTGAGGGATCTGGATCAGGGCATCAGTCAGTCAAGGGATGAAGACAGAGAAATGGTCTGTGGCCGCAACCTGCAGACCCATTTCTTTATAGAGATTGTCTTGCTAACTGCCTCATTTCCACTTGTCTGTTCCATTTGTACAACAGCAGGTGAAACTGATTCACAATCAGTGTGTTACTTCCTGACTGGACAGATTGATCTCAGAAGTGGGACTGACTTTGAGTTACTTAGTATTGATTATGTGTTCACTTTTTTTTTTTTTTTTTGAGTAGTATAAATATATATACATTCACACTCCCACACACATTTGTACTTCTATCTTTGTGAGGACAGTCATTGATATAATGCATCTCCAGCCGATCAGCCAACTGATTGCCTAAACTTAAACATGGCCCTAACCCCAGCCAAAAACTAATTCTAACCCAAACGCAAACTAAATCTAGACCTTGAAAAAGGGGTCTTTCTTAGTGGGGGCCGGCCAAACTGACACTTTCCAAGAATGACCTCACCTTGTTGGTTATAAACGAAAACGGTTCTCATAATGTAGCATGTACAGGAACACACACACACACACACACATAATATGAACATACATACATACATACATACAATATATATATATATATATATATGTATATACTGTATGTTAGAGCTTTAACAATATGTGTATTTGTGTCAAACCAATCGGTAAACTGCTCTCGGTTCGGCACGACCCTGTACTGAACTGTTGGGCGCAGGATTTGTTTATTTAGCTTTTTAATATTTCATTAAGTTTTTGCGTGCCAACAGACATAATTGAGTGACGGACCGTTGAATCTTCACCTCCATTTTCTGCAGCACACTGACCATCCTGTTTCTAACAACTAATAACAACATGGCATGTAACTAGTTGAGCGAGAGGAAGCGCCGTCTAGCCTCAAGTCCCCGTCTGGGAGCACCTCGGTTTTGATGAAGAGGGAGGAGGAAATAAAAGGGTTCACAAAACAAAAGCAGCGTGCCGACTCAGTCGGGTATTAACTCAGAAACACTTCCAACATCTTTACGCATCTAAAGCGACACCACACACGTTTTAATGTGTTACTGGTACGATTACCAAACAGACTAATTTAATGCAAACAGAAACAGCTGTATGTTACTTATTTATGCATTTTTATGCAGGCAATCTGACCAGAATATGAATATATATATATATATATATATTAGGGCTGGACGATTATGGAAGAAAAAATTATAATCACGATTATTTTGACTGATATTGAAATCACGATTAATATACACGATTATTCATTGGTTTTATAAAAGTGTTTATAGAACCACCAAAACTCAACTTTAAATATAACTAAAAAAAGAAAAAATAAAACCGGAAATAAATTAGAAACAAGTAAAGGAGTAAAATAAGAATATTATTTAAGATAATAATAGAAATAAAAATTAATACTCAGTCTACATGCATTCCTGTTCTACATTCCCTGCAGTTTGCTTCCCTATAACTCTACCAGCCTGTTCACTTCAGGATTAATCGATTAATCGATTACAGTGTTTTTATGATTGTGAAAAGGCAAAATTGAAATCACGATTAAAATTCGATTAATTGTCCAGCCTCATATATATATATATATATATATATAGCTAGCTGTAACTGTAGCTTTGTAAAACATGTTAAAACAACGTAGAACTTGACTCTATGTCAGCAACATCAGATCAGTTACATAATAGTCCCTGCAAAGGAAGCCACTAGGCATTTAAGCTGAAAGACTGAAGAGCGCAATGACCCCTCTGACCTGTAACTTACACCATAAATGGCAGAATAAAAACCATTGCAGGGGTGAGCCTGGGGAAGGATGGAAGATTTAAGAAAGTCTATAAGATAGGGTCAAGATATGTGAATCAGTTAAGCTGCACAATTCACCGGGTCCATTGGGACTGAGGTCACAGTTCAACATCAACATCTCAAAGTTGAGGTGGAAGAGGTGGATGCTGTTTGCCTTTTTAAACTTTATAGAACTTACCACAGTCTTTTTCTTTCATTACCAGACATCAGCGGTAAATGAGCAAGGCAGTTATGCTGCAAGGCATCTTTCTCAGTGAAGCACATGAAGGACAACTAAAAACAGGAACGACTTGTTTGATATTATAATATATGCTGCATTAGAAACACGTCTAAAGTTACCCCCCACCACCCTAATGTGCTTGTTTTAATATCTTGATAGGAGATTTGTCAAAAACATTCCACAGTGATGCTAGTATTCATTCAAAAATTCTTTTTTTTCTTTTTTTTTTTAACCCTCAATCTGTCATCACGGCTTAGTTATCTAATGCAGGGTTTTTCAAATTCAGTTCTTGAAGTCCGTTGCCCTGCAGGTTTAGAAGTTAACTTGTTTACACATACCTGGCTCAAATTGCGTCATGAACAGGCTTATAACTTGTGGACAAGCTTATGAAGAGATCTGTTTAATTTAAATCAGGTGTGGACGATAAAGGGGACGTGCAGGACAGTGGCCCTCAAGGACCAAATGTGGATGATAATGTAATGAATGTACTGCAGGCCTGACAAGAGGGCAAAATATATGAGGTAGAAGCAGACAAGAAGCAGGACATAAACTGAGCCACTGAGGACATCTGGTGGATGGATGGGATGGGGGGAAAAATCTGACCTGACTGGGATAAACTGTGGCGTGGAGATCCATCGCTGAGATTACCACCTGTGTGACATGCCTGATCTAGCCTAATTTTTGAAAACCAGATAGGAGTTTACACTATAGTTCCCAATTTCATGAACCAGAAAGCCAGCATATCAACTGCCTAACTAGCTGAAAGGATCAATCTTAAAAGTTGAATCAACAAAGTCCTTTTTTTCCCTTCAAATCATCCGTCTACAAATCTGAGGCTCCACAGGAACTTACAGGAGAACTCACAGGAAATACTTGCAGTGACATCTATTAAACTATTTAATGAAAAACTGAATAAAACAGACACATTTGCCCCCAAAACCTTTATCAATAACTTAACTTTCTACCGTGAGGACTTAAATTAATTCCATTGATTGTGTTTTTGTGTTTTCTTACCTAAATTGAGATAATTTGCAGTTTGAGTTATGTGAGGAGATTAACCCTTTTAAAACCACGGGTGACACTGTTGCGCATGTGTATTTCAAATTACTGTAACTCCTCGCTACTTCATGCAATTTTAATCATTCAAACTGCCCTCACTCTTAACTTCACTTCAAAACTTACGGTGCTAAAAGGGTTCAAAAAGAAGAAAAAAATCCCAACATTTATTATATGGAAAATATGATGATATCTTATTCCATCATGTCATCAAATTGGCATTTAAAGGGTTAAATAATAAAGGGAGGTTTTAACATTGTTATGAGAAATTAGAGACCTATAAGGAAAAAGACTGACACTATTAAACACGTTTTTTAATCATACTGTATCAATTAATTTTGAGAAATAAATTGTGTATTTTCTTTATTAACCATGTATAGTGGTGGATGGCTTTATTATTGCCAAAAAAAATACAAAGAAAGAAAGACTACAATTTACAGGGCAATAAAGAGGAAGAAGAAGATTTGGTGGGTGTGGATGTTGTTCAAAAATAAGTTTAAGGAAATATATGAGAAATGACACACAAAGAGATTACTTAATGCAAGAGCAGATGACCTGAGTCAACCTCACCGAACAAGAAATGTAAATTTAGGGTTGCTGAAGGCAGAATATAAACAAGCACCAGTGTTCAAGATGCAAGTTCAACATGAGGAGTAGCTAAAGTTCTGCAGAGTGACGACATGTCATTCAAATGTAAAATTTTTTCTTTCCTCCACATGCTCTTACAATTGCCTCGTGTACAGTAGAATGATCTGATCTTTCTTCACTGCGCTTGTCTCTAATACTGTTTCTGAATGCTCAATGCGAGAGTTTCAGATACAAAGCCTAAAGGGGGCGCTTGTGGGGGAGACGAGCTGCGCGTTCCCATTCGTCTGGCTGCACCGGTATCGTGCACCGCAGGTCCGCGCATGTTGAGACAACACTAACTGCTGCTAAAAGATGAAGAGCAGGTGCCTCTCAAACCCCAACTCAGACTCCAGGAAGACAAAGAAAAGCTTTGTTTTGTAAGATGAAGAGAACCAAACTGGAGTCTGACCGGTCCCCACGGCAGGGGGGGCTTTTTCTGGCATAACACCAGCACTGGAGTAAGACGGGAGTAAACAACCAAGCTTAGCCTGTTGTTACCATTAGCATACACTCCATCAGTTTACTCAATGATCAAACTGTAAACAACTTGCAGATTTATAACTATCACTTCGGTAGACATCGTGACTTTAACTCTGAGGTCAGACTGAGTGTAATGTGGAAAATTAGAGACCAGCGCAGTCGAAGCAGCTCATGCGTGTGCACAACATTAGCGTCACTTCCACTTGTCGCCAGAGGAGGCGAACCTCTGGGAAAAAGCTGGAACTTGCGCTGTACTCCTTTAAGGCTAAAAGTTGCTAACCTGCCGAATTAAGAATAACTCCAAGAAAAAAAGGGTGTGTCAATCTTAAATTAGGACTCCTAAGTTTTTCCACTGTAAAATATTTCACAAAGCATACAGTATTATCTCCTAAACCTGAAATGGTCAGGAGTAATCAGGAGGACTCCTGAATAGCACTAAAAGTTATAGCTAAGAGCTCCCTCTTCAAACCCTTTCCCAAAGCTGCTGAGAGTAACTTTTACTAAGAATTCTCAGAGACCCACTCCAATGCTTCTTTTGTTACTTTAAAATATTCTCAGTGGTCTTTAAATTGTGATTTTTAGGTTTAAAGCCAAAACCAAAGGACGTGCCATTTTCCAGGACTCTGCTTCTCCAGAGCACCATTAGCAAATTTCCTCAGGGTAGTGGGGGGAGTTTCCCCCGCAGTTCAGCGCTGGTTCCTCATGCTAGCTAGCTCTTACTGCTAGCTTTCAGCCCATAATTCCTGGACCCGATGGTACATTGTTGTTGTTTGTTTTAAGTTGTATAACTGCTTTTAGGTGCTCCTTCTCTGCTTTTGAATGAGGACAAAGTGGGTTGTCCTGCATGCGGTATACCATGGAAACAAACAAGGCACTGGTATTCCCAAAATCAACTGCCCTGGCCATAGTAATGCCAAATTTGGATGTCCATTAGCACCAATAAAAACTTCATTTTTTGGACACTGGATGATGAAAATTTAAATCCAAGGCTTGAAAATGATCAGAAACTTCTTAAATAAGGGGGATAAAGTGGGTTTTGATCAGGTTCACGATACTGACAAGCACCTACATGTGTGGTTTGTTATATGGGCTATATGCACAACCTCCACTACTTCCTCAGCATGCGCAAGGCATGTCCTGACAACACGAATCAAATGGCCTTTCACAATGATCAACATGTGTACAATTTGGTGAATAGCAAACCCAGCACACATGAACCGCATGAGGTACACAGTACAGAGTTCAGCCTTTTTTTTTTTATTGTCATGATCAATAGAAATAAGTGTTTTACGTTGAGGAATTAATTTCTGATCTGTAGCATATGATGTAGGCCAATGTAAAACACGTACAATTTGAAAAACCTCGAATTTTGGAAGTGATTTTTAATCAAACTGTGCTTTTTCATGTATTTTATGTTTGGATTCACAATGCGTTAACTTTGACTATCCGGACGTAGTCCATGTTCATGTTCCTGTTTGGTGTGATCTGAGCTGTGGTGATTGATCCGGCCTGCACCGATGGAGCAGAAAATTTGACGGCTCTGAAATTTGGGCGCAGCGCAATGCAGAAGCCATACATTAACAGTCGTTCAGAGCATGTGGACTGCAGCTCATTGAATAACACAGCAAAGTGTTTGCTGCACCATGTGGAGTGGAGCGGAACAGAACGGAGTATGTGGAATCTGGGCGTAAGCCTGCCTTTTAGGGCCTGTCATTGGTTCATTATACTTTGAATGCAGAAATATTAAGAAATGGAGTGGATAGCCCAGTGGTAGCGTCGTGGGCTTGGGCACGGAGGACCCGGGTTCAATTCCCCGACATGAATCAAACCCCGACATGACTCCTGGGTGTACCACTGTGGACTCCTGAGCAAGGTCCTTAAAGGTGCCATGACATCAAATTTCACTTTTCTGGGGTTTTGGGTGTATAATATGATCTGTTGTGCACTGATGAAGCCATGTGAATGTCCAGAGTGAGAATCAAAGTTCCTGTTTATGGTCTGTCGTAGTTCTATCATTCTACGTAATTTAATTGCTCCAATAAGAGCACACTATCAAGTAAACAGCGCCCCCCCCCCCCCCCTTCTCCTAACGGTCTATGCTCCGTCCGCTCCCCCCTCCCCTCCCTGTCTGATTCAGCTTCGTGTATGGAGCTAGTAGTAACTTCTGAGCAGTCAGGTCTGGATTTTCAAACAAATGGATTTAAAAGAAAACTTCTGCAGCAACACTGAGGGAGGGGGCCACAACCTTGTCATTACCTGTAAGTTTATTTTCTAAATGCTGTCTTGTCTGATAAACGTTGCTCACTGTCTAAAGTGCACATGTTGCTAGCAGTTAGCCTTTAGCAAAGTCCTACCGTAGCTTGACCTAGATTCTCCAAATAAGGTCATAGCGAAATAAGGTGTAGCCAATCAAAATGAAGTCAACGTGGTCTCCGGGTAAAGCTTCATATCATCACCAGACCCAACTGTATTACTGAGGAAGTGAGGTCTGGCGTTTCAAAACAATACTCCGCTGTAAAAAATGCCGTTTTTTTCTTTGGAGTATTTACATATAAAGTAATGCCAACAACATAAACTAGTTTTTAACTGCTATGTCATCACTCCTTTAACCCCCCACCAACTGCTCCCCAGGCACTTTCAGTAGCAGCCCACTGCTCTCTGATACTCACAGTACAGAGATGGGTGAAATGCAGAGCCCTAATTTCCCCTCAGGGATCATACAAGTATAACAAAAAAAAAAAAAAAAAGCAATTTTGAGGTTAGTTTTCTAAAAAAAAAAGTCTAAGAACTATGTCACACGAACATATAAACAACAGGAAAAACACGCTTTTTTAAAATCAAAGTGGGTCTTTAAGCCAATTGAGAGGGCGGGGTTGACCCCGTTGATATGGATGATACCATGTTTCCTGATACTGTAGTGATTTGCTGTCTTGGATTTATGGTCTTTCTGTAAAAATCATGGCAGAGATACTGCAGGTGTGCTGCTGGATCCAAAGAAAATATGAAATAAGATGTAGGCCATGAGTGTCACTGTTTTTTTTTTTTTTTTTTTTTTTTTTTTTTATCATTTATTTTTAACACACATTTAGTGCATTTCATTAACAGCTCAGCCATGATTCATCAGTCTTCACAGATTCAGAAAGAAAACATCAATAAAGTGCAACAAATTCATCAGTTCTCTTTTCCACATATGAACAGCCATGTTGTTTGTGTAATGAACTGAATTATTTATAAAAGACAGCAAAGATTTTATGAACCTACTTGTTGTAATTCAGCTGCGGTCCTGGCTTTGTATGGATGAATGGTGTAAGGAGAAATGTCCTGCAGGGATAACCACTGTTATTTCCCCCACCAAGAAACATCCAGCTGGAAATGATGCCTCTCAAACAGCAGCCGTTAGCCGCTCTCATGTAATACGCGGGCATCATGTGTTGCGTCTGGCCGCTTAGTGACAATGTCCAGAATGTGATTAATTAGCAGCAAACACCATCTGTGTGTTAATGCTAAGGAATTTTGTAGGTTGGCGATTGCATACTCGTCGCTCATGGTACAATAATTCTAACAAACACTATATTGACAAAAGTATTCGCTCACCTGCTTTGACTCACATAACTGACATCCTATTCCTAATCCATGGGTTCAATATGACGTTGGTCCCCTCTTTGCAGCTAGAACATCTTCAACCCTTCTGAGAAGGCTGTCCACAAGGTTTCGGGGGGTATTCCCAGAAGTGCATTTGTGAGGTCACACACTGATGTTGGATGAGAAAGCCTGGCTCTCAGTCTCCGCGCTAATTAATCCCAAAGGTGTTCTATCGGGTTGAGGTCAGGGCTGTGTGTAGGCCAGTCAAGTTCATCCACATCAGACTCTGCATCCATGTGTTTATGGACCTGCGTTGTGCACTTTTGTGTTCTATACTTTGTGTTCAGAGTTCTTTTCACTGGAACTAAGGGGCGAAGCCCAGCTCCTGAAAAACAACCCCACACCATAATCCCCCCTCTACCAAATTTTACACTTGGCACACTGCAGTCAGACAAGTAGGCCTACCGTTGTCCTGGGAACCACCAAATTCAGACTTGTCCATCAGATTGCCAGATGCAGAAGCATGATTCATCACTCCAGAGAACACCTCCACTGCTCTAGAGTCCAGTGGCGGCTGCTTTACACCACTGCATCTGATGCTTTGCATTGCACTTGGTGATGTATGGCTTGGATGCAGCTGCTCGACCATCAAAACCCATTCCATGAAGCTCTCTGCGTATTGTTCTTGAGCTGATCTGAAGGCCACATGAAGTTTGTAGGTCTGTAATGATTGACTGCAGAAAGTTGGCCACCTCTTCGCACTATGCACTTCAGCATCCGCTGACCCCGCTCCTTCAGTTTACGTGGCCTACCACTTCGTGGCTGAGTTGCTGTCGTTTCCAAACACTTCCATTTTCTTAAAATACAGCTAACAGTTGCCTGTGCAGTGTTTAAGAGCAAGGAAATTTCACCACTGCATTTGTTGCACAGGTGGCATCCTATCACAGTTCCATGCTGGAATTCACTGAGCCCCTGAGAGCGACCCATTCTTTCACAAATGTTTGTAAAAACAGTCTGCATGCCTAGGTGCTTCATTTTATACACCTGTGGCCATGGAAGTGACCGGAACACCTGATTCCCATCATTTAAGTGGGTGAGCAAATACTTTTGGCAATATAGTGAATGTGTGTGACGGATGTGTGTGCTCCTCTCCTGATCTCAGGAAAAGGGGTGACTTTCTGAGGGAAGCATTCAGTTTATCACAACGGACAGAGCAGTGCCTACATCACAGCTAACGAAACCCAGTATGTTGGTCCATCTCTCACTCCATCCTGCCATCGCTTAGGAACAAGATTCCAAGGTACTTATCCTCCTCTGCCTGAGGCAAAGACTTGTTTCAAGCTCAGACTAGAAAACAGGTAAAGCAAATTAATAACCGTTACCTCAAGTGGCAACACTCTTGCGACCACAGAGCGCCTGCCATGATTATTGTTTGGCACACAGTAACACACACTTACTGTAGACTGGATGTATGTTTGCAGCTCCACATTACATTTTATGTCTTTGCTCCAAAGCCAGAGTTGATTATCTGTCAAGCTGCCACAAGCTGATAAACACCATGTGCCTCTCTGTGATATACACAAATACATTTAAAATGTGTAGTGAACCTCAGCCATGTGTGTGATAGCTTAATTATGATATATGTGGACTGTTCTGCTGTTAGAGCCCACCTCAATCTCACAACTGTCTGCATCCAAATATTTATTAACAGCCATACCTATAGAGAATGTCTGCAGGTGGCTGCACATTTCAACATAACTCACAGCTACTGATGCCCTGAGGTTTTTTTCTTTAGCTTCTTTTAGTGCACATATTTCCACACTATACCATTTCTATTTCTATAGCACTTAAAAAAAGCACATCTTTGCCCAGAGTGCTGCACAACAGGTAAAACACATATTGATATGAGGTAGTCACTTGAAAACAAATGCAATTGTTCATAAATGCATTTTTATTGATGTTTGGGCAGTAATCAGAGGTTTATAAAAGCAATGCAGCACTGACGCTTTTTTTTTTCTTCTCAAGAGTCAAGGGTTCCTAGACTCCCAGTAATTATGGATATACAGCTGTGTGAAAAAGTTTTTGCCCCCTTCCTAATTTCTTACTTGTTTGCATGTTTGTCACTCTTAAATGTTTCAGATCATCAAACAAATTTTAACGTGAGTCAAAGATAACACAGGTAAACAGAAAATGCTGTTTTTGAATGAAGATTTTTATTAGTGGGGGTGGGGGGTCCAAACCTCCATGGTCCTGTGTGAAAAAGTGATTGCACACAAACAGCTAAGCTCGTGTTATCATTGTATTTAGTGTAACGGTTGTTTTGTAAACTCTTCCTAATCACAAACCTGGTATCCTGATCTACTGACATTTCGCCATGCATTGCTCTGCCTATTAAGATCACAAGATGCCTTTAAAGGGATATTGTGTAAGTTCTCCTGTTATTCATTCACAAAAACTGATTATTTGGTTCAAAAGTGTTTTTTCATTAATCAGTAATCACTCCCATCAACAAACTGAAGTGCTCCTCTAAGTTCTAAATTTGCCGTCCGTATCATTCATTTACACATCGAGCGGGGCGGCTCGGTGAAGGCTGCCATGTCGTATCGCCATGTTTTTGCGTTCAGGAGAAGCGTGACAGTAGGAAAACACAGAAACTCACCAGACACACCGGAGTTTTCAGCTCAGTTCGAGGTAATGCTTTTGAAAAGTCACCGCACTGCAGTGGGGAGAAACCAGCATCTCGCTGATGCTGCGTTCACGTGCAGTCGGGCAGATGGCCGTTGGTAACAAACCAGATGTCATTTTAATCAATGAAACCGAGCAAAAGACGGTAAAACATGGGTCAGGGAAAACAATACGACATCGTCATGACAACCGAACAGATGTGGACTGATGTCACTGTAACTGACGGACCACGTCTTCACATAGAGGCCGGTGATAACTTTACATGCAGCGGCTGTCGGCGGTCTGCCCGGTTTCACGCGAATGCAGCATGAAAAGTACGAGGGAGCTGCTCCCGATTACACAATGTCCCTTTAAGGTGGTTTTAATGTAGTTTTTCATGTAGTTTCTCTTCCTCCTTGGTATGTAGCGCTTCGTGAACTGTTATCCCTATGGTTGCGCTCTGAAAGGTCAGCGGAAACTAGGTCAAAGTTCAAGTAATTTGGACTAAGCTATTGTAGGACATTATGCATGCTTTTGGATATTGGTTAATGTAGAATGATTAATACTACAGATAGTGAGATGAAGATTTTGTTTGGACCTGGACCTGAGAGGTTAAGTATAGAGTTCACTCTCAGGATAGAATCATTTGACACCCCTACCCAGAGGAAAGGAAAATCTGAAATGAGATGTCCAAAATGTTTCATTTACTTCTCCTAGACAACTATGAGATATGTGTGACACAAAAATGAGACTAAGGTTTATTTCTCCTGTGTCTCAGTTTTATCTCTGGAGCAATAAGATGTACTAAAGCTCAATATAATCTCCTTTCAAGTTGTAGAGAAGATCTCAACAAAATCTCATCATTCTCAGAGTTTCTCAACTTTTGTGTCTCTTTGTGATCTGACAAAGAGAAATCAGAGAGCTCTCTTTATGAACTAAATCTAGTCTCATCCCAGTTTCAGATCATGCTCTGACAGAGCAAAGGAAGAGCTCTCCATAAGCACTTCTTTCAAGTTGTAGAAAAGATCTCAACAAGTTCTAATATTATTCTCAGAGTTTCTGAACTTTTGTCTCTTTGTGATCGTGTGTAATTGACTTGATAGACTACTATTTGTTTATTGAAGATATAGGCTTTGTTTTATTTTCAGATTTCTACAAAGCTTTTGATTCAAAGGATTTAATTATAAAGGGATGCTCTAGAGTATTTTGGCTTTGGTGAAAGGTTTATAAAATTTATTAATTTAATGTATAACGATATTAATTGTTCAGTTTCTCACAAGGAACAACCAGAAGAGTTGAAGTGCAACAGGGAATCTGACAGGATTGCCCCTGCTTTCCATTATTATTTATTTTTGCTGCAGAGTTATTGGCTATTTTTCTTAAGAATAGCCAAGATGTTGAGCCATTGAATGTATTTGGTTATCCTCTGATAATAACTCAGCTCGCTGGTGATACCATTATTTTGTCTGAAAGATGAAAAACAGATCCACTTAGCTGTAAGTAAGATAAAACGTTTTTCTAGAGCCTCTGGATTATAGTTAAACTAAAAAAAAAAAAAAGTGAGTTAATGTCAATATACAATTATCAATCAAGCACCTTGCATGGGATTCCAGTGAAAGAAGAAGTAAAATATTTAGGTGTGACCATAAGAAAGGATTATAAGGAAAGAGGAGATCTGAATATTTTGACTGTCAAAAAGAAAAGTAAATGCATTCTTAATTCCTGGCCACAAAGTGAGACGTCCATTTTTGGACAAATTTCGATTGCCAAAGTGGAGGCACTATCTCGATTTACATATCTAGCTTTTTCTTTACCCATCTCTGATCACTTAATCAAATAAATTAATCAAACAAATTATAATTTTATCTGGGAAAACGAACATCATCATCTGAGAAAAAATTATACGGTTAAAACATTCGAGGAATGGTATAAGATCCCATTTAAAATATTTGAGAGGTGTGGTGGCATAGATTTTTGTTAAGGTGTGATTTATATATTACCAAACAGCCCATCCAATTATCTAAATTCCATCAGGTCCTTCTATACTGGAATGTAACACAGTATGTAACATACTGATGTAACATCATAATTTTACTCCTCACCAGTGGCGGCTGGTGAGATATTTTTTAGGTGGGGCTGGGTCACATCCATTAATTTTCAGTCTGTAAACATGAGTTAATCCAAAAGAGTAAATATATTTCCACTTGAAGGTTATACATTGAACAATTAATTTATTCCATCAAAAAATACTGTATCAATAACAAATATCAGAACACCTTTAAAAAGAAAATAATTTGTATTAATAGTATTGTATTTTAAATAAAATATCCAATACAAATCAGATTAAATGTATTTCATCAGAAGAATATTTTTTGAAATATGAACTGTGCTAGACATAGAAGTCAAGTGTTTGTTCTATACTATCAAACTAGCAGTGTATGCAAGTTCAGAACTAAAAAAAAAAAAGAAGCTGTATTCAAATCAAATGCTAATGTTTGGTAAAGAAAAGTGCAAATAAATGCTTTCCCATAGCCCTGATAAGACAGTCAGCATATGTGAAGTGCTGCAGGTGTAGGCTAAAGAAGGTAAATACCAGCATATCTTTCATTCTAAACTCTCTAATCTTACTCAAACTCTTAACAGGAATTTTACAACTTATCTACATTTCTTAATAATGATTTAAACAAAACAATGAACACTAAAATCTGAAGAGTGAACTGATAATATAATTTGACTCCTCCAAGAACAATTCAAACAAACAAGGTTGAGGGTAACTATGTACAATCAAAGTTATGTAAAGTTTCTCTGTTCATTTGTAGAGGAACTTTGCTCTCCTCTCCTTCTGCATGGCAAACCTCTCAATGACCCTTTTATTGAAGTCAGGAATGTCTCTCACAAGTTTCTTCTCCATGGAGAGCATTGCCAGAGCATTGAGGCGATCTTGTGTCATGGAGTTTCTCAGGAAGGTCTTGATCCTCTTCAGAGGGGGGGAGGCCCCCCTATAATTCAGTTGTTGTGGGGGGTGTTGTGAGGGGGGGGGGGGGAGGGTGGGAGTGTGTGAGAGAGGGTTGATGTGGGCTTATCAGAAAACCCTCGATCCGTGGATGGTATAAATCGGGAAAACCAGCTCTCCAGTAACGGGTCTAGTCAGCTAAAAGTCCCCAAAGGGTTATTTAAGCCAAGTCTAAGCTGGTGGCGGGGACAATTCGTCCGGACAACTAACTTCCTTAATTCAATAAGGTCTGCCCCTCTACAGCTGCGAGTCTCTCTCGGGTGAACAACCCTTTTCCCCGGACCCCCTCAATCAGCTACCTTATCTTATCGAAAGCTTATCCCCTAAACGTTTTCCGAGCACTTGTTCAGATCCGGAATATTTAACATCCAGGAAAGTACAGGATGCTGGGACATGTTAATAGGCTAAAACCAACCTGTTAGGACCATTTAAAGTTGTTAGAAATAGGCAGGAAATTACCTAGACCACTTCACTTCCCTCAATGAGGGTAGCAACCATCGAACTGTGAAACCGTGAAATAATCACTAATTATTCTTCATGCAGGTTAAATTTATTAAAGCAGTTTAGCAGGGGATGACAAGGAATAAACAGCTTAAAATAATCAAAAGAACAATCAAGTAACAATTTATAAAACCCAATATAAATGAGATAATCATCCGTCTCCAACACCTTAATCTAATTGTGGGTTCCGATTCAGTAAAACAATCAAAAATGGGATAACTGAAATTAAATCCGGTAATAAAAAGTCCAATAATCAAAGAAAATCCAACAATTCCCAAACTAATCAAAATAATCTCATCATAATCCAACATCTTAACTTCTCCATTCTGTGTAAAATGTCTCACAAATTAAGCCTAATTATCTCTCAGTCTACCTTTAAATGTTGAAAGTCCTTTGGAAACTCAAAGCTGATAACCTGTTAAAAATTTAGGAGAGTGGTTCAAAGTCCAGTGTCCGTGGCCTCGGATCGGACCTCGAATCCACTTGTGTGCCCCAGTGACAGCTGTCCTGGACCCCCCGTCCTGAGGGTCCAAACTGCCACTGTTAGAAGCACTTAGGCCAATGCTATCAGTCCAGAAGCTAAAATCCTTTTCAGTTGAAAGTTGGTTGAGATTACGTCCAGATCTGGTGTTAAAAATCCAACTGAAAAATAAGCTTTCTGTCCGATTCCTTCAGATGGTAAGGATGCATCTTGCCTCTTCAGATCCACGGAACGTATCTGCTATAATAGCACTTTAGAAGGTTCTTTTATCACCTTGGTTGGAGGGTGATCACAAGGCCAGGTCTGGTCCATTTCATTGGCTTGAACAATGGATCCTTCCAGAACGATGACTTAATGTCATGTGTTGTTTACTGCTAAAAGTTAGGGAGTTTCCAAGTTCCCCTTTCTTTGGCGCTGCAGAGAGCTAGGGAGTGTCCAAGTTCCTCTTTTTGCTGGTTACTCACTGTTTTAACAGACTTCAGCTGTTGTTTTTCAAATCCTACCTCGGGTTATGCTTAGTCACTCTGACTTTTCATATTCTTCTTATATTTCAGACAATTGATTACATTTATCACACATCATTTCATTATTTCAATCATATTTCTATTATCTGCTTCAATACTCTCCTTTATGCTACCCCATTCGCAGGGCGGGGGTAGGAACTTAAAACCAGCTCTCCCTGTGTTTAGCAGTCTCCTTCATTCTGACTTCATATATTGTCAGCAACCCTTGATTTAGCAATCAATAATTACATGTTTACTCATTTGTTACACACAACGATATATGTAATACATTTCTGTGATTAATAACTCATTTTCTTATGCTCAAAACTGCCATCAAAAGTCTCTGCTGGCCTGTAGGTCAAAGGTCAGAGTGTGGACTGAGTGGGGACTGGCTCCTGTAGACCTCAGATTTGAGCTCCGTTGACACCCCCTCCATGAGGTCTTACTGGAGCTGGTCCCTTTTTTCCGCCATTAGCGGGCCGATTTCCCCGGGGGCCACATGATCGTTTCTTGGGCCGTCAGTTCCGCGATTAGCTCATCCATGGCGCTGACAGGGGGATCGGCAGGTGTGAAGGTGCTCAGGTCGTCCAGGAGCAAAGGCGATGGGACAGTGGGGCTGACTGATGACATGTTGGCCTCAGGTTCGGGGGAAGGGGAAGTAGGACTGAGGCATTGGGACGGAGTGTCCTGGCCGGAGTCTTCTTCGTCATCTTCAGGCTCAGAGAGATCCGTAATGTTGTCCTCCTCGTCGTCGATTACGATTGGACCTGATTGTTTAGCGGCAAGCGGCTTCAGTGCTGAGCCTCCGTCAGCAGCCCCTCGCAGCCCGAGGCCGGTTGAGGTGCTCGGGCCATCATCCTCGAGGTCATCGCCGCGCATGATTCTTAATGGAAGAGGTCCTGGCGCGACCTTGTAATCCAAAACTCGACCATTCTCAAGAAGGGCCACTGTGAACACATGATGGGTGCCCTTGGCATATCGCCAGATGGTCACGGGGTGGTAGGTGTGGGTTCCCGTGTGAGCCCTCCTTGTCCGGGGGCCAGGAGGGGTGAAGCTCAGAAGCCGAGCTCCGAGCAGAAGGGAGGCCAATCGGCTTAAGGATATTTCAGGGATGACAGCCTCCTGGTCCCTTATCAGCACTCCAGTGGCACAACAGGTGTTATGGGTAATTCCATGGCACCGTTCACAGTATAGTTGATGTCCCACTTCCCAAACGTAGGGGAGTGAAACCACTTTTGCTCCGCACCAGACACAGGCATCAGGCAGCTGGAACACAGAGTTGATGCAGATTGACACAGTCAATGATAAATGGCAATACAAGGGAAAGGGTTCAGCTTGCAGGGAGGTGTAGCTGGGGTTACATAGTCCTTTAAGCTACGTATGCATTTTGTCCTGACGGGGATCTTCCTCGGGGGATTTGTGGTGAGAGTCGGGGGGTCCCAGGGCCTGGGATCGGGGACTGACCCTGGTATGGGAAAAACGCTGCATACGTCATCATCCATGCCAACAGGGGTAGTTGGGAAATCAGATGCACCAGGTGCAGGACGACCAGGATTGCCCAGATACAGCCCCAAACAACCACTTGTGCAAGTCGAAACGCCCACTTGGACCGGCGGCCAGGCATCAGGGAACTGACTTGATATACATAATGGGCCAGATAGCATGCTGCTCCGATGAAGTAATATGCCTGTACAGTTTTCTGTAGTGAGCCCACAAACATGGCAGTCAGATCTAAGACAATCCAGGTGGAGGTTACTGCCATGATAATGATGCTAGGGTTATCCCATTGGATTTTGATTCGGCCCAGGATGTATGTAACAAAGAAGGATAGGGTCAAATCTTTCCTTCCGAAGTACGCGTAACTTAGCGTGTACTTGATCATGGCATGAATAACAGCAATGATTCGGAGAGGGGGAATTGGGGTGAAAGTCCCTGTCAGGCAGAAGGAGATCCAAGCTGCGGCCATAAGCCAGAAATCCAGTGTACTCACATCGTTCTCAGCTGGGCGTAGGCCGGTGTTGCTCGCAGTGCTGCGGTTTGAGGAAGTCATCTTGAGGCAAAATTCGTTGGAGGAAGTCCCGTCAGGTCAATGCGCAAGAGAATAGGGAAGTCGAAATGAGCTTCTGGCCGTGCGCTGTGGCTTTTAAGCTCAGGGTGACTCCTCCCGGAGGAGGGGCGTCGTGGCTTCCTCTGGGGGCGTGGACTGTCGGGAACAGGAGTTCAGGGCAGCTCTGACTCCTCCCTTGACTAGGATCCACCCGGTTACCGCGGCAATGAGGATCCCCAGAAGGATAAGCAGATATGGCCAAATGTGGCCCAAAAAGGTGGATATCCAGGTGCCAACCACAGCAACTCCTTCTCCAATTATTTCAATTACCTCAGCGGCGGCTGTTTCTAGGGTGCCAGCCAAGGCTGCTCCTGCAACTTCGTACCAGCGACACTCGTGGGCCCTTCGTCCTTGACCACAGAGCATCCAGTGCTCGCTGGGGGAGTGACAGGTTCCATTATTGTAGATCTTATTCTTTCCCAGCCACTCAAAACCGTGGATTTCTTGGCCCTCACAGAGTCTTTTCCTGAAGGCGTGTCCTTCAGCGATGGCGATCAGGGGGTCAACAACATAAGGGATGAGCTGGTAGTTGACATCTTTTCTTTTCATCATTCCATGTCCCAGAATTGCTTTAGTGCAGCCAACTCCAGGGGGAAACGAGCGTTGCCACTCTCCCTCGACTCTCTTCCATACTGCTTCCTGGACATAGGTGTCCTCCTCTCCTCCGTAGTGTTCCTCACAGTGTTCGTTCCATCCTGGTACAAGCCCACAATGCCCTCGGGACAAACTCACTGTGCAGGTGGTGTTAGCTCTGTCACACACCATTCTCCAGGGTTTTGGGCTGACATACGGCCGGGGTCTATACAATGCTCCGGGCCAAATATCCTTGTCTTTTGAGTAAACAGTGGCCAGATATTGATACTTCACCCAGTAATTGGAGCTTTTGCTTAGGCATGGTTCAACCCACTTCTGTACCTCATCCTTTTGCAGGCCCCACCAGGTTGTGGATTCATCTCTGGAATGGTGTTCTTTCCAGGATTGCAGCACCCCTTTTACGGTTTGATTTTTCAGGAGCCCAGCACAGTCATACATCCAGTAACCCCAAGTCCGTCTCCATTCCTGGATCAGGGGGCAGCGGGGCGATGCACCATTGTCCACAAAATCCGTTCCATTGAGGTCATCATACATGGCTTGGGTGACACACTCATCAATCTTTTGGAAGTCCCCCTTAGGGGCAGCGTGCAGGTCATCTGGTGTGGGCAGTTTCTGGACATACATGTCTGAGGTGTAGGGGCCTGCCAGGCCCTGAGCTGTGCGGGCATAACCTGGGGTGAATGTCCCTATGAAATGAGACAGAGGGGTTATCCAGACCCAGGGTAGGGTGTCATTCAGCCAGCCTTCATGGTGCGCAACCACATCTTCAGCGAAATAGTCCACCACCGAGTGGAAGCGCAGTGTCTTGGCTGGGGTGATAACCTGGAAAGGCTGAGTTTTACATCCCCTAGGAATGTTCCAGAAGCAGGGAGCCAGATGAGTTAGTTTCTGGGTGAGACATTCCTTCACGAGAGCTTGACTACGAGTGAGGTGAGCCGATCTGCGAGGTACAAAATCGGGGTCGATGATCTTAAGAGTGGAGGGGTCTGTAGGTTTCTGCTTAGGAGCTGTCCAGGGTACGGGGGTGGCTCTGAGGGCGGATACATCTAGTCGCTGAGCCAACGCCCTGGGCCGGTTAGGGGCTGCAGTGGTAGCCCGAGGCCGGTGGATTTGGCCATCCTGGCAGGAAAGGTTATAATAGCCCCAGAATTGCCCAAATCGGGGGAAATACCCAGGACATGAGAGGTTGCGATAAGGGGCATCATACACTATTTCTGGCACCCAGTGGCCCCCACTTAGTCCAACTAAGGGTCTACAACCCCAGGAACAGAACCAAAGGGGGGCTTCGCCTTCAGCCATAATCCAGTTACATTGCCCACTTTTCCTCTCAGTTGAATTGTATATAATCAGTTGTACAGTGACATACCCTGTCTCCTCGAATTGCATGAGGTTGATCATCCAGCGGTTGTCGGGGAGGGTTACTTGCTTCTTCATAGCGGACAGGAGAATAGTGGAGTTAAGCACGCTCATCCACTGCTGCCAGTCCTGTGTCCGCACCTTTTCCCATTCCGAGATCAGGTGTTTGTAGCACTCTTTAGTGCTGTTGTCCCATGTCAGCTGCATCATCCGGTACTCTGCATTCGAGCAGGTCTGGGTGAAAGGCTTGGTTGTGGCATAGCGGACCTTGACATGGGTTAAGGTCCACGGGCCGAGGCCATAATAATACAATATGGCTAGAATCACGCCGGAGCCTCCGAACGCGATCAGTATCTTTAACACAAAATAAAGCCACTCCTTAGGACAATTCCTGGGACATCTTCGTGGCTTTCGTAGGGTGGCTAAGTTTTCGTAGACCTCACTTAGCCGTCTTTGTTGATGTGGGGGAGGAGGAGAGCGGTAGTTTGGTGGGTAGTATATGGGCTGGAGGGGGAGCGGTGGTAGGCCAGGACGGGGATCCATGTGGGTCAGACGAATCTATTACCCCGGTGCCAGCGATAACTTCGTGCCGCTGGGTTGGCTGGGTCCGTGTGGGGAGGCTGAATCGGGAAGGGTGCGTCTCCGATGATGGCAAGCACAGGGGGTGGTACTCGGTACGCTCCGTGTGGTTGTCTGATTGTTTCTGGGCCAACCCTTCCTTTAAGCAAGTGGAGGAGGAGGGGGGAGGGGTAGCTATCCAGTCTTAAGTCCAACCCCCTCCATGCGTAGGACCAGACAGCATAATGACGTTGGGTGGATTCTTGTACTGGTCCCTGCAGCAAGTCTTCGGCCCTAAACATGAATGTATCAGGGTTAATTAGGTCATGTAGGCTTTCAAGGAACTTCTCGCCACTGTCCTCCGCCAGCACCAAGTTCTCGAATAGGGGCTGGTCGTATTGGGTCTCCACCATCCGAACCTTGTACGGTTGGGTTTGAAACCTAGAGTCAGTGGATCGGAAGTGCTGAAAGTGCCTTGGTATTTCTTGGCAGTGGTCCCGAGGTATGGTGTTGTAGGCCCACACGGGCCACTCTCCCTGCATCATACGGCCCAATAAGACTTCTTCTGTTCGGAGGTTTACCCACCAGTTCTCAATAAGAGGTCTGCTGCCTGAGCGCAGAGTCACCTCCCATGCTGCCCTCATTAAGGGATCAGTGGTCCATATGCACACTCCGTTGAGTTTGATGTCCACGTATGTTAACTTGGGATAGTTGGCATAATTCAGTCCCCACCTGAACTGGAACGTGGCATTCTGGTACTTGAGGAATGCAGTGTTCAGAATCCACGGCACCGAAGCTGGCCAGGGGAATGTAGGCTGTTGTGGCCTAGTCTTTGGTTTGATCCCGAAGTACTTTTCCACGGCTGCCGCCGAGAGTGGGGGCGGTGGTCCTGTTATGTTTTCTGGCGACTTGCGATACTTTTGCAGATAGGTCGGGTGTAATATTGGTCTGGCTCCGCATGGATCCTGAGTCCGCTTGTCCCTCCAGAACTCTGCATTTGAGCAGAAATAGGCTGCTGAACCGCATGCTCCCGTGCGGTTAGAAAAATCACGGCGGGGTGTGTCAAGCCAAACTACTTCTTTAGGGAGTCGCAGGAAGGGGCATTTGTATTTGTAGCTGTACCCCTGCTGCTCAAAATAATTGTGATTTTCCCGGTCATTCGGGATTTTTCGGAAGGGAGAAACTGGTCCTTTCCCGATTATGTGCTGTGGGGGCATTGTCCAGTCTTCCAATTGCTCGTGTATGGGCTTTTTATAATTCCATCCCCCAAGGGTCTCGTAGGGTCGATCCCCTACTCCTGGTTTGGAGGGGTCGAACGTGCATTCGATCTCCATTTCTTGAGCCATCTCCGAAGCCACTGTTTTTTACCAGAGCGCCGGGGCACTGAGCCTTCTGAGCCCTGAGGCTCCTCCCTTTGTTCCTCCTCTCGGCCCTCCCGTTCTAGAGTTAGGTCTGCCCCCACCGAGTGGACTCCGCTGTAGGGGGTCAGTACCATGGAAACTTGCACCACCACTCGGTGGACCTCCTCTGGGTGAGCCGGTGAAGGGGCTCTGCCTGGAATCCCCTCTGGGGCTTGTAACCGGCCGTTCCTGAACCAATGTTCAGGAGTAACAGTAAAGGTCTTTCTTTTTACCCGGGCCACCGCGTGCTCGTCCCCATAAGCATCCAGGCTGTTAGTGAAATAAAAGAGGTTGGTGAGCCGTCCTGAGTCACTCCCTGTGCGCGTGGTAGGAATCAGTGGCAGGGTCGAATCCCACATTACTTCCTCGATCAATTTCTTCCAGGTTGTGAGCTCCCAGGGGCCAACCCATCCCTCGGCTTCAGCCTGTTCTTTCTCATGCCTGGGGAGCTTTTCAAGACCCTCGTCATATCCAGGGTGCCCCGGGTCTCTAAACACTCGTAGCACCTGGGACACTTGGAGGGCAGCCAAAGGGGGCCGGAGCACTGGGGTTCCTCCGGGTGCGTAAGGCCAGTTGACAGCCAAGGCGTAGTGCAGAGAGGAGGGCCAATCTGCCATGACTGTTTTTATCCCGCGTCTTCTCCTGGGGGGTGCTGGGGGACTCAGTAGGGGGGCGGATGCGCCAGGCTGCGCGTCAGCTACAGCTGAGGTCGGAGCTCCCGCATCGGCAGTGGGTGTTGAGGGCTCTGCTGTTGGGGATCCCCAGGCGTCCATTTTCTTTAGGGACATTAGGGGGTCGATAAATCGTTTTACCTCCCATCCATGAGCGCTGCTCAAGGTAAGCATTTTTCCTGCTGAGGATGCCTCCAGGCAGGGGTCACAGCGGCGGAGGGTTTCTCCATCCCAGAGGCAAAGGCAGACTCCGGATGGGCTGCGTGATTCTCTGAGGTCCCCTTGGTGTTGGACCTCCAGTCGGGGCAAAAAGTATAATCTACACATTCCACAAATGTAGGCATCCAATACCTTCACAGGTTTAAACTCCATCTTCTGGAATTCTCTCAAATTCCCTATGGTCTTTACTGGCTTGGCCTCTCCCGGCCCTTGCCACAGCACCGTCAGGGTGCTAGGTGAGGAACAGACAGCGCATGCATTGAAGATCTTTTCCCAGCGCAGCGGTTCTGGTTCCGGTGATATATATCCTTTCCTCGCATACTCCAACATTTTAAGAGCTCTTCCTGCATAGAGCTCAGTAGGTGTTCGTCTCAACACTACCACCCCATGAATCCGCGCCACTCGGATGAAGGGAGGTAGGTCAGGCTTGCTTGTGGTCATCGTGGCGGGTCCCTGGTTTAGTTAAGCTAAAAAGCTGGCTTGAGCTGCTCCACTCCTTGGATTCCTTTCTTCTTCAGTCTTACTGTATTCTCGTCCAGTATTTCTTCCACAATGTCAGTCAGGTCGTACCTGGCTTTTACTGGTGTCTGGCCGGGCTGGTCTCGAGCCTTGAGCCACACTTTCTGACCCACGGAGAATGACGGGCCATTTTGGCTGCAGTCTGGTTTTGCTCCCGAGTCCCGCCCTAACTCCTGCGTCACAAAGGGGCGTTGGTTTAGCTCCTGTGAGGGGGCTGGCCTGCCCGCTCGAATGCGGTCATTCAGTACACGCCCTATTTCCAGGGCCTTCAGGCTCCATTCCTTGGTGTTAGCATTCTTCCCGATCCAAGCTTTTACTAATCCTATGGCTCGCTCCACAACTCCATTGGCTTGGGGGGTGTATGGTGGGGAATAGATTCTCATTACCCCATTATCTTGACACCACCGGTCCACTTGGGAGTTACGAAAGTGAGTCCCATTATCCGTTCTTAGTTCCTTTGGCACTCCAGCGGTGCTGCAGACCTGGTCCAGCATGTTCACAACACTGCTGCCATTAGCTGCACGCACAGGTTTTACGATTACAAATCCTGACATTGAGTCTACAAGCACGAGCAGGTATTTCTCACCCTTTTTTCCTGTGATGCCGAGGGGTCCGGCTACATCCATGCACACAGATCCCCAGGGCACAGTGCTTTTAATTGTTAATCCATCCACTCGCTGCCCGCGGCGTCCAGCGTTGAAACGGCCGCACGTCTCACACTCTTTCAGCCCGCGGCGTATCAGCCGGTGGGGAATCCAAAGGTGCTGCTCCTCCAGCTTTTTCCGAGTTGCCCAAGCTCCAGCGTGGCCCAGCTCCTCATGCAGGGCCTGGATCACTTTAGGGGCCAACTCCTCTGGGACTACCTTTCCTTTAGGTGAGTCCTTTAATTCCTCGAGCCCAATAAAAACAACTTTCCTTTGTTGCACAAACCGATCCACTTCGTCATTCCCTTCCCAGTAGGCACCTTTTCTGGAATGAGCCTTTTGGTGGGTGACCATCAGGTCCATATTCATTCTTAACTCTGCTATTTTCTTCCACTCTCCGTGGTGAATAACAGGTTTTCCTTTTGCATTCTCATAGCCATTTTCCTCCCAAATGGCTAGATCCTCTTTTAGCGCCTGTGCGCAGTACTGGCTGTCTGTTATAACACCAGCTTGTTTTATTTTCCTCTTTTCGAGCTCAATTAGTCCTTCCAGGACTGCTGTGACTTCTCCGGTTTGTGCACTACCGGGTACTTTACCTTTTCGTCTGCATATTTCTTTTCCTTTCTGCAGCAGGATAAAGCCCCAATAGGCAAACTGGTCTGTTCCTTTTTTGGATCCATCTGTATACAGAATCCATTCTCTGTCCTGAGTCTCAGGTTCCTGAGGCTTCACAGCCTTTTTCTTTGTTGGTGTGACGGGCCCGATCTCCAGATCGGGGTCGAGGAGCATGTCCTCCCATCTCGCCCATCTGATATTTGTAGCTTTAGTACTGTCAACTGTCTCCTTCTTCAGGTAGCGGTGCACTAAGCTTTGTGTGATGACTCGAATGCCTTGTCCTTGAGCTAGTTCTTTCAGTGAACCCCAATATCGCGCTAGCACAGCCAGTTCTTTCTCTTCTGGGGTGAATTTCTTCTCTACTGATGTTAGAGTGTAGCTCCATAGAGTTACTAGTCCTCCATCTTCATTACTCACTTTCACCATGGTGTTATCCTCTTCACAACATATCACAGCAACTAGGCGGCTTGTTAGGCTGCGGGGTTCCAGCCTGACGGCTTCTTTTATAGCTCTTACTAGGGCTTCGAGGTTTCCTTGGTCTGTTGCTGTCCATGTCCATGGGCTGCTGCTTCCTTGCTTAAGACAGGCGTACAGGGGTCTGGCATGTCGCTGGTAATGAGGCACATGATCTCTGACATAGTTGCACAGCCCGAGTACTTTCTGCAATTCATTCAGCGTTGCCGGTGGCTCAATTAGTCTTAGTTTTTCCAGATATCCCTCGGATAGTCCCAGGTCGGTGGACACCTGGAATCCTAGGTAGGTTACCTGGTGCTGTCCAAACTGACACTTCTTCAGGTTGAGTTTCAGGCCTGCTGTTGTCAGCCGTGTGATTACTGCTGCCAAATGGTTCAGATGCTGAGTTTCATCATCATCAGCCAGAAACACGTCATCTATGTATACGGTCACATCCAGTCCCTGGAGGATGTCTAGGACCGCGGCTTGGAACACATTTGGGGAATTCCTGTAGCCCTGGGGAAGACGATTCCACACTAGGGACGTCCCGCGGTGTGTGAAGGCGGTCTTCCCTTGGGATGCGCGGGCCAATCTTAGTGAGAAAAATCCATTTGCCAAGTCCACACAGGATTTAAATCTCCGGACTTTTAAGGTCTTCAGGGTTCCTTGTGGGTTAATGAGGCTAGCTCTGTTAGCGATAGTTCTGCGGTTCAGGGCCTTGAAATTAATCACTGGCCTCCAGCCTCCTCCGGCTGATTCCGGCTTCTTCACTGCCTGGATAGGGCTGTTGGTGATGGGATTCGGTTCTTCTCTCACAATGGTCAGCGCTGTCAATTCTTTTACTATCAGATCCATTTCTGCAACTGCTTCAGGGTTTAAGGGGTACTGGCGGACTGGCGGGTGTACTCCTCCTTCGATGGTATGCACATATTTGGAGCCTAAATCTCCGCAGTCATTCTTGAATCTTGCTACTGAAGCGTTGGTTAGGATCTTTTTCAGCTCTTGTTTCCCCATGTGGGAGAAATCACTTTCGTGTAACTTTTGTTCAGTTACTGTAGGGATATCTACAGGTTTATACCAGCCTTCCGCGACTGGCTTCGCAGGAGGATTTCCAATCCGTACTAAACGGGTTTGAAGTTGTTTCAATCTTTTCTTCCATGCTTTTCCTTTAACTCCTGGGTCTTTTAATTGTTCCATATCTCTTACTGTGATTAGGTTGTTGGGTCCTAGGATCCAAATGATGTTTTTCCTTATTCCAAACGGCATCCTTTCTACTTTTCCACTTGCCATTTGAACTTTGAGGTGTCCAATTACTTTAAGGGGTTCACGGGTCATCGACACCTCGGCTCCTGTATCCACAAGATAAGGGGTTCCATCCACTAACGTGTAGATTTCATCTCCTACCCAGTATGCAGATTCCAGGATGACCCGTTTCCCTGTGGCCATTATTGTTGCGGGGCAGGCTGAGGCTCACGCCGGTGGGCCTCTCGTGCCTTCTGCAAGGCGTCCTTCTGTTCAGGAGTGAGTCTGTTAAACTCCTCCCTGGAAACCCAGTTGCTTGGGGGAGGACGCGGCTGAGGAGGTCTCGTGGCTCGGGGAGGTCCTTGGTTTCCTCCTCTGGGCGGTCCTCTGGGCCCCGAAGGGGGGTCAGGGGCGCGGCTCTGTTGTTGGGGAGGCCGCGGAGGTGCAGGCTGCGGGGGTCTCCGAGCAGCCTCCTGTAGTCTCTTTTTGGCGTGATAATCCTGCTTCAGGTCCCACTTACGGATAGTCCTCATCATTTCTCCTTCTTCCTCTTCCTCACACATAGTGGCAAACCAGTCCTCAGCCACCCGTCCTTTAGTCAACTTCCTCAGCACTTCCACATGATTCTCTCTCTTCACCTTCTCTTTCAACCAGTGCCAAACACTTTCAAGGGACACACTCTCATCCAGGGATTTTCTTCCCAAGTTGATAAACTGTTCTTCTTCGTTGCGGCCCCCTCGTCCTCTGACGATTCTCTCGTACTGTTCCTGGGCCGTACCGGTGGCATCCAGTGGGTGGCCGACAGCTGCTAGCAGCCAGGTCTTTTTTACGGCTTCATTTTCCCCCACCAGTGCATTCACGATAGGCCAGGTCTGCTTTAGGTACTCCACTAAATTCTCTCCGTTCTGTCTCTTTCTCACAAACGTTCCTACAGACTTGAACTCTTCCGTAGTGGCCACGAAGGAGGGTGCAGGTCGGGGTCTAGTCCGGTCAGGCGGATTACTTGGCCCCGGACCAGGGGCGTCAGGTTCTCCGGTCTCTTGGTCCATGCTGTCAGGTCTGTCTGGTATTTCTGGGGACCCGACACGCCTTCTCCTTTCGGGGGTTTGAGGTCTCCGGGGCTGCTGTTCTTCGTCACTGGAGAGGACCTCTGCTTCTCTCCGGAGAGCCAGCTTGGCTGCATCCACAGCAGCTTTCTTCATTCGTTTCAGTAACACATCGTGAGCGATGGCTAGATATCCTGTTCTAAAATTAGCAGTGAGGTTGGTAGCCACTACTAATCCGCGATATGATGGCATCATAGTGACATTGGCCCACTCACTGTATGGTGCTGATACTTCCAGGGTCAGGTAGTCATCCAAGTGATCCATCCAGGATTGGGGGAGTTCATACACCGTCTGGTCCACTTCAGGGATATGTGTGGTACGGTTGCCTTTAGCTGTGATGGGTCCGTACTGGTGGGTCCGAGCCAGGGCACGACTGGGTGTGTAAATATCAAATACCTCTGTCCTCTTTTTCTCTCCTCTTCTGCTCCCTCGAGTTAGGGCTACTGGCTCTACTTGTTCCCCATGTGAGGAGAGTGAAGAGTTAGCTCGGGACAGTTCAGGGTCTCTTTCTTCAGCCGCTCTCTCTGTTCTTTCCATGTCTTCCGTCATTACACCCATCTCGGCGTATCCACCGCTCCTGCTGGGACTTCTAGCTCCCCCTCCGCTCCCCATCACCCTGTAGGGGCTGAGTTGGATTAAGGGCTGTGCGGCTCTGGTGTCTCCCGGGGGTTGGAGCTCGCTACGGATGATTATGGGGTGCACGTCGCTCACCCTGACTCCTGGTGCCCGGATCGGGCTCGGGCTAACATGACTCCTATTGTGCATCACCTGCTGTGGTTCCAGGTTTAATCCAAGTCCTGTGGGGTCTCGTTCATCTTCGGACCAGGTGTCATCAGCTATGGGTGGCCATTTAGGCTGGGCCTGCATACGGAGCAGGGCTGTGTGATCTGGAACATTATTCCCTTGTTGCCCCGGGCTTAAAGAGATCAGGGGTCCTGGTTCTTCCCTTCTTGGCTCGATTTGGGAGTCGCCTTGTGCCTCTGCTGCCCTTTCCAACCACTCAGCGTACCTGGTATCCGAGAGGTAATCTCCGGGTTTAGGACCCAGGTGCCTGGTCTTCGCCTGGCTCTTCTTAGGCTTAGCTTCTTGGGCTCTTTCTGGGTTGGAATTTCCTAGGGCGGCTATGTGGAAAGGGGTTAAAGCCACAGTCCCGGGTGGGGGCTGGGCGGCTCCTGGTAGGGCAGGCTTGGGTTCCCCGCTGGCTCCGGAAGCCCTAAGGGCTCTCTCCATCCTTTCTGCTTGTTGCTGCAGGCTGGTTACCCAGATTATTTGGTCAATAGCTTCTTCTGTCTTTTGTACCTCATGATGGTATCGTAGGGCTGCTGTCACGGCGATTTCAGCGTCTCGCCAGGAGTATGTGCCATTCCTCAGTCCGTCCGATCCGATGACAATTCTTCTGAATCCATGGGCTTCTGCTGCTCGGAAGCCTTCAACTAATCCCGCCAGCAGGAGTCTGGTGTACTTGGGCACACCCATCTCCGAGTCATACAGGGGGAATGGGATCAGAATAAACGCATGGCAAAAGCGGTCACCGGTCAGGAATACTTCGGGCTTGGTCACACCTGGTGGCTGGAGCAACTTCTGTCTGGTTCGCTCCCGGGATCTGATTTTTAATTCCTTCCCGTAACGAGCAGCCACGATGGTTCTGTATCCTTTATTGCGAGGCATAAGCAGGGGGTCCGTGAGCATGAGCATGGCATGCGTGTTTATTGCCCAGGGGTCTCCGCTCCACGTCCAATAACTTAGGTGTGGTTCCAGCTTGATCTCGCGGGTCCCGACTGGGAGAGCCTCCAGTCGTGGCAGTTCAGCCTTCTTAGGTCTGGGTTCACTCGCTCCGTCAGCTCCGGTCAGTTCGGCCATTTCTCGTGCTATTTTAAGGGCTGTTCTAATTCCCTGAGTAGGCCCAAACTGGGAGTCTTCTCCGACGAGGCTTGGGGTCTGAGTGCCACGCCCGTCACCCATCCGCTCCGGGGTTCGGTTTCCTGTGGTCAATGCCTCCGGCACCTGCTCTTCCTCTGTGTCATATTCTAGTCTCCTGGCTGGATCAGCCTCGTCGTCTTCTTCTTGCTCCAATTCCAAAAACCGGGGCATGTGCCCGTAGCCTGGGGAGTCCGCGGTCCATGCGGCCCTCAGAGGTGCAGACCAGGTTGCGGCTCTGGCTTTGCTGTTAATTAACCTGGGTTCACAGCCGGTGTTTTTTCCTAACATCTTGATTATGGGATCGTAGTCCGGGTGGGGACTAACAAGCCCCTGGATGGCGTATGGAGTCAGCTGCTTCACCGTGCGCCTCCACCATATGACCCACAACATCAGGAATTGCTTCAAACTGGAGGGAGGGGAATGAACTAATACCCACTTGCAGCCGGTTAAGGTGTCCTTCTTTTCAGAAAGCAGCATATCTCCTGCTCGGAGCTTGAGCAATTCCCCCATGACCACGTCCGGGTGGTTCCATAGGTTCTTCCATCTGTTAATTCTCTCTTCGGTCCAATTGTGTGTTCCTCCGATCAGGGGCAGTACCATCACAGGTATCCTGGAGGACCCTGGTTGGGAAGGTTCCTCCTGGTCTGACTGATACTCTTCCCCACTTTCCTCCTCATCTACGACTGATACGGCCCGACTGGCTTGACTTCCTTCTCCTACGGCCTCGGTGGTCCCGGGGTCTCCTGATCCACCGGGCGGTGGTACTGGATTACTCTTCCACATGTCCTCCTGTCTTGTACTCCACTTTATAGGTTTGACGTTGGCGTCGTGGAGTCCTGCAATAAGCCCCGCTCGTGAAGCCAGTGTCGCTATCAGTGCATCATAGTTGGGGCTCGGGCTGATTAGGAAAGTTAATTTATACTCCCCCAGGTCGATTAGGGTTTTTCTCATCCACTCTATCCAGGGGTCCAGTCCCACTGCGGGTCCCTGAGGGGACCGTATAACCACTAGCCAGATGCCGGACCTCTCCAGCCTGTCGGAAAATGCAGGGACCCGGGGTCCCCCCTCGAGACACGCGTGGGCCCGTTCTGTAGATTCCCAGGTATCAATCCACCTCTTCCTCACTTTACTGGACCAGTCCATAAATGAGGTTCCATACGGTATAATGCCAACGGAGACCCTGGTTTTCCCCTCTACATTGGGTAGGATCACCGGCGCTGTTTCTCCCCTAGGGGTCCCAGGCGGGTGGGCAGAGGGTCCTGGCCCCTCTGTTCCTTCAGGGTGAATGTCATCCGGCATCGTGGTTGGGTAGGGGTCTGGGTTGTATTGAGGGTCTAGCAGGAGCCCCTGCCGGGGACCTCTCGGCTCGGTCAGGTCGTTTAGGAGGGGTTCTTGGCCCCCGTCCAGTTGTTCGGCTTGGCTCTGTGCTTCTGAGGTTGCCATGGTTAGGGTTTACTCTTTTTAGTGGCGTTTGCTCTGGGTCTCGAGTTGCTGCTGCGTCCAAAGCCCTCCCTTGGGCCTGTCGGGCGGGGATGGAGGCCCAGCGGTGGTTGTTCAGCTCAGTCGGTGGGAGATCCTTGAGGGACCCTTCCACTTCACCTTAACCGACCTAAGCTTGTTATTCTGTGGCCTATTCTCAGGTGACACAGTTCAGCGGGACCTTTCAACCAGGTCCCCTGTTACTCAGGGTCAGTGCTGGGGCAACTTACCCCACACTGTACAGCGGACAGTGCAGATCCTTGCGGGCCACTCCCTGCAACACCGTCGGCCCCAACCAATATCCAGGGGTGCGGCTGCTCAGGGAGTGTCAGACCCACACGTCCAGTTGGTGTGAACCCCTGTAGTGTACCCCAGCAAGCTGCAACCAATAATCCACGGTCCAGCTCCTCTGGGCGTACGGGGTGTCACACGTACCAAAAAACCCAATAAAAACCTTTACGGTGTGCACCCGATGGCAGACACACCCAACAGCACCGCGGTCCCTTAATACTCCTGGGTGCGGTAGCTGAGGGTGTTGGGTTGGCACACCGCCCAAAAATCAGGGTCCAGTCCGTTAAAATCCTAGGGCATCGTTGCCCCACGTTGGGCGCCATATCAGAAAACCCTCGATCCGTGGATGGTATAAATCGGGAAAACCAGCTCTCCAGTAACGGGTCTAGTCAGCTAAAAGTCCCCAAAGGGTTATTTAAGCCAAGTCTAAGCTGGTGGCGGGGACAATTCGTCCGGACAACTAACTTCCTTAATTCAATAAGGTCTGCCCCTCTACAGCTGCGAGTCTCTCTCGGGTGAACAACCCTTTTCCCCGGACCCCCTCAATCAGCTACCTTATCTTATCGAAAGCTTATCCCCTAAACGTTTTCCGAGCACTTGTTCAGATCCGGAATATTTAACATCCAGGAAAGTACAGGATGCTGGGACATGTTAATAGGCTAAAACCAACCTGTTAGGACCATTTAAAGTTGTTAGAAATAGGCAGGAAATTACCTAGACCACTTCACTTCCCTCAATGAGGGTAGCAACCATCGAACTGTGAAACCGTGAAATAATCACTAATTATTCTTCATGCAGGTTAAATTTATTAAAGCAGTTTAGCAGGGGATGACAAGGAATAAACAGCTTAAAATAATCAAAAGAACAATCAAGTAACAATTTATAAAACCCAATATAAATGAGATAATCATCCGTCTCCAACACCTTAATCTAATTGTGGGTTCCGATTCAGTAAAACAATCAAAAATGGGATAACTGAAATTAAATCCGGTAATAAAAAGTCCAATAGTCAAAGAAAATCCAACAATTCCCAAACTAATCAAAATAATCTCATCATAATCCAACATCTTAACTTCTCCATTCTGTGTAAAATGTCTCACAAATTAAGCCTAATTATCTCTCAGTCTACCTTTAAATGTCGACAGTCCTTTGGAAACTCAAAGCTGATAACCTGTTAAAAATTTAGGAGAGTGGTTCAAAGTCCAGTGTCCGTGGCCTCGGATCGGACCTCGAATCCACTTGTGTGCCCCAGTGACAGCTGTCCTGGACCCTCCGTCCTGAGGGCCCAAACTGCCACTGTTAGAAGCACTTAGGCCAATGCTATCAGTCCAGAAGCTAAAATCCTTTTCAGTTGAAAGTTGGTTGAGATTACGTCCAGATCTGGTGTTAAAAATCCCACTGAAAAATAAGCTTTCTGTCCGATTCCTTTAGATGGTATGGATGCATCTTGCCTCTTCAGATCCACGGAACGTATCTGCTATAATAGCACTTTAGAAGGTTCTTTTATCACCTTGGTTGGAGGGTGATCACAAGGCCAGGTCTGGTCCCTTTCATTGGCTTGAACAATGGATCCTTCCAGAACGATGACTTAATGTCATGTGTTGTTTACTGCTAAAATTTAGGGAGTTTCCAAGTTCCCCTTTCTTTGGCGCTGCAGAGAGCTAGGGAGTGTCCAAGTTCCTCCTTTTGCTGGTTACTCACTGTTTTAACAGACTTCAGCTGTTGTTTTTCAAATCCTACCTCGGGTTATGCTTAGTCATTCTGACTTTTATATTCTTCTTATATTTCAGACAATTGATTACATTTATCACACATCATTTCATTATTTCAATCATATTTCTATTATCTGCTTCAATACTCTCCTTTATGCTACCCCATTCGCAGGGCGGGGGTAGGAACTTAAAACCAGCTCTCCCTGTGTTTAGCAGTCTCCTTCATTCTGACTTCATATATTGTCAGCAACCCTTGATTTAGCAATCAATAATTACATATTTACTCATTTGTTACACACAACGATATATGTAATACATTTCTGTGATTAATAACTCATTTTCTTATGTTCAAAACTGCCATCAAAAGTCTCTGCTGGCCTGTAGGTCAAAGGTCAGAGTGTGGACTGAGTGGGGACTGGCTCCTGTAGACCTCAGATTTGAGCTCCGTTGACATTCTCCATGAAAAACTGGTACAGAGGCACTGCTCCCCTAAAGGTTTTAATTTGGTGTTTTCTGATATGGGGGACACGTTTCTTTTTTGGTTCGTCTTTCTCCAGGATGGAATATGCCCCACCGTCGCGTCCAGCGCTGCCTCAGGAAAGCTCACACTGTGTTGAGGAAAGAGATCTCCATGCAGCAGCGTTGCACTGACAAGATGCTGAGTGAAGGCAAAGCGTTCCTCAGTGTGCACCAGGATGGTATCACAGACCTGAAAAAACATGAAGAGCTTTTATTTAGAATAAAGTTAGAATTTTTTTTATTGAAAAGGTGGAGGCTTAAAAACAAGCCATTTGTTTGTCTTTTCTGCCTCTTCCTGCACTTTTATCCTTTTTTAATTGTTGTTTCTTATCTTTGTGTTTTGTATGCAAAATAAAATAAAATTGAAAATTAAAATGATGACATTTCTATTTTCAAGAAGCACCACTCACTCCCCAGCCACATATTCAACATTGCTGTCAGGAACAGCATCATGTGATCAAAGTATGAGTACAAAATAAATTAATGGAAATATAAAGACTCAGTTAATTTATTCAAAATTGGCTGCAGTGGAAAATATCTTTTGCACCAAGTCAAGCTCTTTTGTTGTTGTTTTTTTTGTTTGATTATTGTCCCCTCCCCCAAAAAAAGAAAAACAAAAAAGTGAGAAAATATGGCTTACTTCTGTAGCCAGCCTTTTTTGTTCTTCTGGTCCCAGCATCCTCTGTCTCTTCAGTGGCTGACCAGCTGTGCTGTCCTCACACAGAGAGGGGACAGACATCCTGGTCCAAACATGAAAAGTTTCATTAGTTAACTTTGTATGATGTTTTTATGCACTTCAAACATTTTGTAAACCAGCAAAATTATTATAACAGTCTGGAGTAATACACTGACTATATCGTAAATTCAAAAGTTTTCTCTTTAAGTTCACATGTGTAAGATCATCTGATAGATACTAATGACAGTTTCATTCAAATCTCTGTAGTTTCCTTTATAGGCCTAAATAAGTGCTCTATAAGAATAATTTACTGTCATGGTATGGAGGTTTTTACAGACTAGATTGTGTAACTACTCTGAAAATAACTTTCTGAGTTAATTTAAATATAATTATTTACCTGATCCTGAGCATGCTGTCTCTGAACCGCTGAAGGAGAGCTTTAATCCAGACAGGGTCGATGTTCCTCTTCTGCAGCTGGTTGAAGAGCATGTCCACATGAGGCATGATTCTGTGGAACAGTGCCAGAAAAAAGCAGAAAGCCTCGTCTTTCAGCATCCTCACAAAACCCCCAGCCTCTCTGGTAGTCTGACTCTCAAAGTTCCCCGAGTCTCTGATGGTCTGGAAACACTTCAGCAGGTCGTCTTTATGCTCATACACAGTGTTCACAGCGCGGCTGTGGAAGTTCCAGCGTGTTGTGGAGGCTTTGGGCAGTCTATGAGAAACCACCTGATCCAGTACTGCGGTTCGCTTTGGTGACCTGGAGAAAAAGGCAGAAAATCCAGCCAGGTCGGAGAAAAACGTGCCAATCCTGGGCATGTGGGATGTCGCCTGCTGCATGATGAGGTTCAGCTGATGTGCGTAGCAGTGGACGTAATGGGCATTTTCATAGACATCCATGATTTTGCGCTGCACACCGCCGGTGGCCCCCTCTCATTACAGCAGCTCCGTCATAAGCCTGGGCGATAAGTTTGGCCTTCTGTCCATCTGGGAGGATGGTGTGTAGCCTCTCTAGGAGCGCTGAGCTGATGGTGTCCGCGGATGCATTCTGGATGCTAATAAACTCCAGAAACTGTTCCTGTATGTTACTGCTGCCATCAATGTAGCGCAGCACGAGCACCAGCTGACAGTGGGTGGAAATGTCCGTCGTCTCGTCTGCTTGAATAGCAACAAAATCAGCTTTCTTCACTTCCTCCAAAATGTTACTCCTCACCACGGACAACATACAGTCCAGCAGCTCGTTCTGGACCGTCTTCGACGTCCCTTTAAACACAGTCGCCGTCTTCAGGTGCTCCTCCAGCACCTTATCCAGGGAGGCGACAAAATCCACCAGCCCCCGAAAATACCGGGGTTTTCTGACGAGTCTGTCTCATCATGTCCACGCAAGGCCAATTCAAATGCGCCACAAAACTTGACACAATCAATTATTTTGGATAAAACATGTCGGTTTTTATCCACCTCCTCATTGTGTTTCTTCACCGCCAGCCTGTGACCGTCATCCAGCTGCGTAGCGATGTTCTGCCGTCCCAATACGGCTAGCTTCACGGAGTTATCCATGTGTGCTCTGGTGTTGTCATGTTTTTTAATTTTCTCAGACAGATGTTTCATGTCCCTCACTCCTGTAACTGTCCAGGCGGGATCTGTCCCAGCCGTTTTAAACAGCAGACACGGAAAACAAAATAAGGCGTTAGCATGGCTACATCCAGCTAGCCAAGCCTTTCTGGTGTACCAGTTACGGGAGAAGCCTCTCACGTACCGCTTTCCTTTCTCGCTTGCCGGCTGTTTGATGGCGAGATCAGGTTGATCTGGGCCCAGGTCTTTTACCTGAAGTTTCTCCATCAAAGTTCTCCTCTCAAATGGCTCTTGAAGGAGAGATCTTACAGAGTTAATGCTCGGTCGTATCACAGTCGTCATTGTGCCGCTAGAAAAATGGCGTCCGCAGAGTGAAGTCTACTGCCTTGCCTGGGGCGATAAAATCGTCGCCCTTCTTGGAATAATTTTGGCCACGCTGATAGGGTAAATTCGCATCATACGTTGGACAATATGATTCTGCTATTGGCTAATCTGTTACAAAATCCCACCTTCTCGGGGCAATTTTCCGATCGCCCCAGAGCTGAACTTGAGACATACAGACAGTGGACATGCAGGAAAAACACATTTTAAACAGTAGTTTGTACCTTTGAAAAATCATGAATTATCATTTTAAACATTAGTGGATATATCAACCTTGTGAATAAAAAAGTATTAAGTTTTAAGGTCTTTGTAAAATTCTTATAAAGAATGCTTTCTGTTGTGAACTGGCAGGGAGGGCGGCGCCCTAGCGCCCTCTATTGGCCAGCCGCCCCTGCTCCTCACACTGTTCCCATCTGGAATAACAGGAGGATCTTGTCAAGAAGAAAATCCTTGTTTTGCGGTGACTGGGTGGAGAGAAGTCGATTTGGTCGATTATTCGTCTAATGGATCTTGGGGGGAATTTTTTGGTTTACGATGACTTTGTTCAAAAATTGAATGTAAATTGTACCAAACAACAACAGCCAGCGGTGATAAAAGCCATTCCACAAGGCATGGAAACATGGTGAGAGGAACGTTGCTTTATGGCAACAAAATGCCTCTTTTATCTTCCTTGTCTATAAATGGTATTAATTTTTCTGACAACAAATGTACTACCAAGGTTACATGTGCTGTCCTTACATCCAATCTTTTTCCATTACAATTAAAAAGGATAAATTTATTAAAAGACCATCCTAAAGTGATAGTTCTTAAGATAAGGACCAGATACCTCACTCTTCTCATAGCACCTAAATCTTGAGAGACACATTTTAAAACTTTGAATGATACCCTTGTAATGAATTTTTAAGACTGAGATTTAATTTTGACAATAATAATTGCACATTTTGTGATTTGGACATCGAGATGCAGGAACACTTTAAAAAAAGAAGATGTACTTGTATCAGAGTCGGATGCATTCCATAACTGGATATCTGAAATGGACCATCATTTTTCACAACTGGGATACACAGACATCAAATTTGGAGTTGTAATGCAAAACAAGAAATGGTAAATGACCTACACCTTAATTATTAAGGCAAAACATTTTATTAATAGATGTAGAATCATTAAAAATTACCCAGTGTCTTGTTACAATAGTTAGTATTATATGTTTCTATCCTGTTAAGGAGTGTCGCTTTTGTATTTTAGTGTTGTCCCTTTAAGAACTGCAGTTGTCAGTCACAGGAAGTGGTCATACAGGAAGTTGTGTTGATCAGGAAGTAACTGCAGAGCAAAAGGAAAAGTATCTGTCATGTGTAACAGATCCATCATCATCTACAAACATCTTATGCCTTTTGATAGCATCTTACGTAGGGATTGTGAAAACGAAGCTTCATGAGACACTGAGACATTTTGACACAGCTGCCAAGAGATCTACACGAAGTCTCCAGACATTTGAGACCGTGAGCATCAGCTACATCTGCTGGCCGTGGATGTGTACTGCAGCTGAGGGAAGCGCTGTCTGGAGCTGTCTTGTGTCTGGCACGGTGTATAATAAAAGATATGTTGCCAACCTTCAGTTAGTGTTTCCTTTGTGGTTGACATCTTGGAATTATCCTCTTTGATAAATTAACTATTTTTCAATAAATTCCCAAGCGATTGGAACCTGTATTAAGCATTGACAGATTAATAAACCCAGTCTCTTCAAGATTTCGGCTCGACACTCGCGGATGACATAACGAGGCCTCGGTTTGTGTGGTCACGTGGCTTTTGGCATGCTGACACTTCCACCAAAACAGCGGTAGCGAGACTTCCGGTACATAAGATCAAGGCGGAGTCGAGCAGACGGCTCGAGCATAACATCCCTAATCTTAGGTATGTATTGATCATTTAAAACAGCATCTACAATTTCAGATGTTTATTTTAGTTTAATCTGTTTTTTGCGAAAGTTCTGTTTGATTACATGAGGTAACTTTATGACTTAAAACCTCCACTGTTTTTAGACAGTTCTCAATTCATTCAAGTGTGTTTAAAATAAAAAGGGAGATGATGTGGAAATATTAATCTAAAAATTACACTTAAAGTAAAAACTAATGTGCAGAGCTTGCTGTAATTAAAAAGAAGACGCTGTAGTTGTATATTTTCATAGTACATGTTTACTCAGACCATTTCCTGAGCATAGCTCGACTGGCTTGACTGGCATAAAGAGAAACCAACACCTGTCATAGTCCCAGTTCCTTCTTCAACACTGCAAACCAGAACGCACTGCGGAAATGCAGAAATTTGCAGGTGTGGACTTTATCAAGAACGTTTATAAGAGCACACAAAGACACACTGTTACATGAGCGATACAAATAAACTTGCTTTGCCTTACGCTTCATTTGTAGTCCCCCTACAAATTTTCAGAAATTCATAATTAAAAGTTTTCCTAACGACAATAAGCACCTATTTTGGTTAAACGTTACAACAGTGATGAATCACAGCGGCAGCACAGAATACCAAGAAAACAACCTCTTCTAGAGTTAAAAAATGTCCCTGATCCACAGCCCAGCGCCTTCAGAGGACAGCCTGTACACGTGAGGTGTCGGTGAGGATGAGTGTTGGTGTAACCCCCTTTAACCCGATGTTAATCCCCTCAAACAGGAGATGTACTTAGAAAGGCTTTGGGCAGATCACAGATTGGCAGAGGTGCTTCAGAATAGGGTCACATTAGATGACTGAAGGCAAGATCACACCTCTCGTTTCCACAGTTCAAAAGAAAGTAGAATTAGAAGAATGTTGACTTTGAGTTGTGTTGCTGCAGAGTAGCTCTTAAAAACAGAGCAAAACTTAACTTTGACCTTTTTATTTGGCTAGTAAAGAAGCTGTGATTGTTACCAAAGCTGCAGGTAATCCCTCATGCGCAAGCAGCTCAAAGCCGATGTGTTGCAGCAAAGAAAAAACAACAACAAAATGTTTTCTGAAACAGCTAAAGTGCAAAATAAAAGCGAAAAAAGGGAAGATGGTATGCTTCCTATGTTAAAGAGCAAACTCTGACACTTATTAAAATCTGGTAGAAAGGGCTACTTTTTAAAACCAAAGCAAACACAAAAAATCAAATCAAAAGAAAAAAACAAAATAAAGAAAACAAGCAATGGGCTCTATGCATGACTCCACTACTTCCTGAACTTAAGGTAGTTCCTTTGTTTCCTGTCTTTCATCACTGGACGAACTGATTATTCCAGGTGTGTCTGACCAGTTTCTGAGATCAGACACACCTGGGTTAATCAGTTTGTCCAGTAATGAAAGACAGGAAACAAAGGAGCAACATTAAGTTCAGGAAATAGTGGAGTCATGCGTACAGCCCATTAAATAACTTTCCATCTTTCACATTCTATGTTTGGCAAATATTTAATCTCTGTTAGGGAGACAACGAAACACATTTTTTAAAAAGAAATTTAAATTGACTATTATTACTGTAATTGCTGTAAACACATAAAGAGGAAACTTGTTTCTGTAGCATCTGGAGAGTAATGGCTAAGAGTAATGCTGAGTTGTCCTGATTTCAAAGTATCAGCACTAATAGTTTCAAAAATGTTCATTGTCATTTGATTGAATAAAGATTTGTGTGTTCAAGCAGCAATACTTGTCTTTCCTCCTGGCTCTGACTCTTTATGATCCTATAGAATCTCAACAAATTGTTTCTTAAAATATGCAACGTTTACAGAATTACCTAATAAAGTACTGAGCCCAAAGCTAACCTTTTACATAATTTAATTACTTGGTGTTTAGGTGGAATTAAAAAGGACTTTTCTCCTTTTTTAATGTCAATCATTTTGAATTATGTCATTTGAGAAAAAAAAGGATTAAAATGTAAATGCACAAACACATTATGTAGTAGAAGTCCAGCTTAACTGAACTAAAACTAATTGCAGATTTCTTAAATGTTTAAAAGTAAGGGCCAATTCCAATTCCTGTCTTAACCCTCAATCTGAAAAGTGTGCACTTCCCCGAAGTGCAAGTGCTGTCCCGATTCTCAGAACGTTAAGTTGAGGGGCAAGTTTGAGGGCTGAATCGCCCTCAATAATGAGATTCTCCAACACCACCCTTGTGAGTGGGCTTCCCAGAATGCAAGCGGCCAAGAAGGTGAGCTACAAATCTTAAGTATTTTCTTAGTTTATTGAGATATTTAAATATTACGAGAACCATTGTATTATCTTAGTTTAGGCCCATGTTACAGATTAGTTACCTCGTTGTTGCATAATATTCATTTTTATTTTACGATCTTTTGGCAATAGCGGCCGGTGCGGTCAAGCCATGTTGCTGTCGTTTAAGTTAGTTATCGTTACAAAATGGTCATTTTTCTCGGTTTTAATATTGTTGTTCTATCAAGATAACAGCCTGTATAACGTGCTTGTGCCGATAATGGTATAAGACGACCATGCTAATGTCATGTCCCGTAGCCGCAGTTATCTAACGATAGTTCTGTTTCATTTCACTGCCAGCGTGGATATGTCTCCTCGTGGTCCGAGCAAGTCAAGTCCAGTCAACGACAACAAAGTCAATCAGGTGACGTGTCAGCCAGCTGACTGGCAGTCATCCAGGAATTCACAGAACCACAGTTACCTACGTAACTTCCGTTATAGAAGGCGTTTACCTTTCAATAAGCCGTGGTATGCGGTGACAGCTGAATATGCCCATGGTGGCTGCGTTTGTGGCTTATGATTAAACAGATAGGGTTAACAGTGCAAATAAATGTAAATAAAGTAAATGCTTCTTCGTCTTCTTCTCCTTCTCCTCCTGAATTGACAGCCTGAACGCCGCTTTTGCGTAATGCTGCCCCCCACATTTTAAAGACGTATCTGCATTTAAGGGGTGTCCCATTTCTAAATCACAAAATAGCCCTTAAAACTTGGTTTTAAGGGCTACTAAGTTTGAGGGTTGAGCTTGAGGGTTAAGATTGAGAGTTACGGTAGGAACTGGAATTGGCCCTAAAAGTCGCAAATCTGAAAGCAACTGAAAAAAAAAAAAACAACCCAGCATATTTTCAAAATAAATGCTGGGCATTAAATGATTAGCAAAAACAACAAAAACAGCTTGAAAAACTAAACAAAAAGAAAGGAGAACAAAAAACAAAGAGAGTAGAAATTTGGAAATTTGCAAAGTATTGAGATGTGGATCGACTTCCTCCAGAGCTGCGGTCCCTACCACAGCCTCTCACTCAGCTGCTTTGCAAACACTTAAAGGTGATTAATTTACTTTGAGTAGAACATGTTTACAAGTGGCTATGGCAAACAAGTTTGTAGGAGGGGGAGTGTCCGACCTGCCCCCTCCTGTGATGTCCACCAAAATATCCACCAATGGTATGAGTCATACCCCAGTGTGATTCCACCCTGTAGCTGCTGTATATCTGAGTTTATCAGCTGTTCCTTCCAGGTCCACAGACTGAGGTCTCTGCTTCCTCTCTTCCTACTCAATCTTAAAGCTAGGGTTGGCAGTGTTGGACAAACAGTTTGAGCAAGCGACAGTTTAAAAAAACACACCACCCGAAACCACGCCTTCAGAGTGCAGGGACGCGTGCGCCGATGTTTTACATGCAGGTTAATGATAACAGCCGAGTGGATAACTCGTTAGCTTGATCGTCAACAGCTGACAAACCATGTTTTAAAAAGCTTTAATCCACTCACCTCCAACTCTTTCCACAGTGTAAAAAGTCCACACTGCAAACATCAACGCCTCCAAGACTTAGTCCTTATCTGGTATTTTGTTTTGCTTTGGTTTTTTGGTGCAGCAGCAGTTGGCAGTCCTTTAGATATATTTGTTTACAGTGAGCGGCGCACATGGGGGTCACGTGGGGGACGGAGAGAGGGGAGGGACAGAGATGAGACATAAAGGCATTGATTCGTTTTTTCAACAAGTTGCAAATTACCAATTCCTGCCTTTCTGTGCGAATAGCAGGGGTTGGTCAGAGTTTTTACAGAACTGCAGCTCTCACAGAGGTCTGACTTTTTTCCTCCCTTTTTATGAATACATGATGTATTGATGACTGTCAGGATAGAAGGACCATTTCATCCAGTAGAACAAAAAGTGTTTCTGAGCCGGATTACCAACTCTGGCTTTAAAGGAAAGATGGGAAATCCTGCTGCTTTTTGTTGTTGGAGCCTTCAGTGCAGTTAGATGTGAGTAAGCATCATTTGTGTTATTTGTCTCAGCAAGGTGACACACAAACTGAGTTAAATGGGACAAGAAGTGGAAAAACCACCTGATTTCCATCTGTGTTAAAGCTTTTGTTTGACATTTAAAAACAGAGTTAAAAAATAGAGGTAAAGCAGAGTTGAAGGTGAAAATTGTCTTTAATTAACTTGTAAACAGCTTAAAGAGAAACATGAAGCATGTGTGTGTGTTTTGGTACTCCGACAGAGTACTTGCTACGTGATGTAACGAGTTACATTTCTTTACATTTACTTAAAGGAGAACTCAGTAACTTTTTTACCTCAATAAATGCTTTTCGGAATCCCCGTGGGGCTAAACAAAGTGTTTACGGAGCGATTCAATGTGCCCCCCCCTCCCGCCGGGGCCTCTGGCCTGCGAGCTGCTAAAAACAACTTTGCCTGCGTCGACCCGAGCAGAACTTGCGACAACAGAAACCGCTGTACGGTACTCAGGTCCCCTATCTACCGAGCTGCTTCCAGCTCTGATTTGAACCAGACTACCAGCGCTAATTCGAAGAAAACATTTCTTTAGCTTCACACCACCTAAACACGGCTCCTGGCTCTCATAACCAACTCTTTGCTGGACCAGAGTGATTCACGTAGCTGCGCTGCCTGGGCGCCGGGTGAAGCATCACTGCTTCAGGCTCAATAATCACTTGTCACGTCCGCAAAAAGTAAATAAAAGTTCGTATTCTTACCTGCTACCCGCCAACACCAGAGAAAAATATAATCCACGGCATATTTACCCGCAAATCGCGGGTAAAACGTCCCGTTTAAAAAAACACAGGACTTTGCTTTGAGCAGAGGGAGACGAGGTGCTGCTACCAACGCAGCAACGTAGCATCAACAAGCTAGTAAACGCTTAGAAATATAATCAGGGATCAAAATAGAGGAAAGACAGGTAGAGAAGCCGTCTGTGTGCTGTGGGGGTGTAAGGGGGGTTGAACACGACAGTGAAAGGACGCCACTAGGGGGAGCCCCGAGCTGAAGTTACTGAGTTCTGCTTTAAAGGTGCCATGAAAACTTCACTTGAAAATTTCACTTGTGGTTTTGGGGGTATAATATGATCTGTTGTGTAGTGATGAGGCCATTTGCATGTCAAGGACAAGTACCAAAGTCCCTGTTCATGTGTAGTCGGTCAGCTTTGTTTCTTTGTTCAAAAACGGTTGAATCAGGCAGCAGCTTATAGTATCATTCTACATAGATTATCGCTCTACATACTTCATATTCTCCAATCAGAGCACGCCATCAAGCAAACAGCCTCTACCTCCCCTCCTCCCCCAGCTGATACATGTGAGTTGCTAGCATGTCTGACTGTGTTCCTGAATGTGGGTGAATTCAAGTTGTGGGTTTTGAACAAATGGATCAAAAACAAAACAAAACAAAAACTGTAGCAACACTGAAAGAGGCGACCACATTATTGTCATTACCCATACGGTTAAGGCCCTTTCAGATAGGACGCGTTTTTCGCCGAGTTCACCGCGGGGTAGGGCGCAGAGTCGGCGGCAGACCCGGCGGCAGCAAACACATCAGGCACGCGTTGCTAAGCGACAGACCAGGAAGTGTTTCCTCCCCGGCACGCTTCGTTGTGAGAGATGTACCTCTCATGCTCGCAGCAAGAGCTTTGCTCCAGAGGAGAAGGAAGAGATCAGCAGCAGATAAAAGGGTGGGGGTCCACCTAATCCTGATAACAAGGCAGAACTTGGGGGAGTTCAGGTTCGTCCGGGAGCTGCATTCTTTCACACAGACAGTTTCCAGATTTACTTCAGGCTGAACAAGGACCACTTTTTTTCCCCCTGAACTGGCCTTTCCTATTGGACGCGCTAGGATGTCGTCACAGCGCGCTGCGCCCGAATTAAAAAATGTTCAATTCGAGCGCAGCGGCGTCAGCGCCACCGCGGCGGCATGCGCCCACCTTGCGCGCCGCAGTGCTCCGCGGTATGGCGGAACGCGCTGCCGCGGCGGTACCACATACACAATGAATGGGTTTGCCGCCGTCCTCTTGCGCTTGCCGTGTTCTATCTGAAAGGGCCTTTAGATAAACATAGTTCAGTCTGAAGTGCCCATGATGCTGACAGATAGTCATAAGCAAACAAACTGCTAGCTACCACTAAGTTGACCTATTTTTCCTAAATGAGGTTACAGCTAAATAAGGTTCTAGGCAAAATCAAGTCAACTTGGTCTCAGATCATATCATTCCCATACCAAACCCTTTTAGTGAAGAGGAAAATTTGGCATGCCAAAACAACCCCCCCTGAAAAACGTGCTTTTATTTTTCTTTGCAAAAATCAGTTAGCTATCCATTATTGGAGGCTTTCTCTACACTCTTACAGGCCGCCGCCGCTGCAATACAGCTGAGAAGAGCAGCTCGCTACCTAGACACCAACAAACCACAATCGACGAAACTCTAAACTCACAGGACGATAGTACTCATTTGTTCGTTCTACGTAAGTTTTGGCAAAATGGAGTTTTGCTGCAGATAATGCCTTACGCTGCGTACACACCAAATGCAATTTGGGCGTCAGGTTTACATGCAAAGTCAATGGCCAATGCTCATCTAGGAAGTGTCGAAAACCCTGTGGCACGTTACGTACGTCTGGTGCGGCGTGTCTAGAGGCGTTTCGCGCATCAAGTTTTGAGATTGTCAGTGTTCGACGCGCATTACATGCGTTAGGGGCGGCAGACTCCGGAGTTGGATAATCTGAACTTTGGCGTCTTGATGCGGGGCGTCAACCAGCCAGAGCGACTCAATGTCATGGCGCAGACACACATTTTATGACAGGATGGGAAACACCAAGAAGAACCAGGGGAATCTCCTCTCTCTCTGAAGACAGAGGAGGATAAACTGTGATCTGCCTCCGGTCCCGGTTTCTGAACGGCGGTTTGATGACCTGCGGTGCCTATGGGATGTACTGGGCTTATAATGCTGCCCCGCATCGGGACAGCGGGACATTAAACTGGGACGGATCAGAAAGCTGAAAGCGCCCCTCGTCAGCGCGCAGCTCCTGCAGTAAATGTTGAACTCATCACACTCAGAACACCTCGAATTATCTGGTGAACCCAGACACGGACCAGAGACGCCCTGCAGTGAAACTCCCCAGCTTTGTTTACCACATAAAGCCGAAGGAGTCAAAGTGATACAGAAATTTTACCAGTGAGTAAATGCATGTACAGTTGGTACGGAAAGTATTCAGACCCCTTTAAACTTTTCACTTTTTGTTTCATTGCAGCCATTTGCCAAAATCAAAAAAGTTAATTCTAATTCTCATTAATGTACACTCAGCACACCATCTTGACAGAAAAAACTATAAATGTAGAAATTTTTGCAAATTTATTAAAAAAGAAAAACTGAAAAATTACATGGTCATAAGTAATCAGACCCTTTGCAGTGACACTCATATTAAACTCATAGACTGTCCATTTCTTCTGATCCTCTTTGAGATGGTTCTACTCCTTCATTGGAGTCCAGCTGTGTTTAATTAAACTGATTGGACTTGATTAGGAAAGACACACACCTGTCTATATAAGACCTTACAGGTCACAGTGCATGTCAGAGCAAATGAAGATCACAAGGTCGAAGGAACTGTCCAAGGAGCTCAGAGACAGAATTGTGGCAAGGCACAGATCTGGACAAGGTTACACAATTTTTTTGCAGCACTAAAGGCTCCTAAGAGCACCGTGGCCTCCATAGTCCTTAAATGGAAGAAGTTTGGGACGACTAGAACTCTTCCTAGACCCGGCCGTCCAGCCAAACTGAACAATCATGGGAGAAAAGCCTTGGTGAGAGAGGTAAAGAAGAACCCAAAGATCACTGTGGCTGAGCTCCAGAGATGCAGTAGGGAGATGAGAGAAAGTTCCACAAAGTCAACTATCACTGCAGACCTCCACCAGTCAGGGCTTTATGGCAGAGTCAGTGCAAGACATATGAAAGCCTGCATACAGTTTGCCAAAAAACACATGAAGGACTCCCAGACTGTGAGAAATAAGATTCTCTAGTTTGATGAGACCAAGACTGAACTTTTTGGAGTTAATTCTAAGCAGTATGTGTGGAGAAAACCAGGTACTGCTCATCACATGCTTAATACCATCCCAACAGTGAAACATGGTGGTGGCAGCATCATGCTATGTTTTTTTTTTTCAGCTGCAGGGACAGGAAGACTGGTTGCAATTGAAGGAAAGATGAATGCGACCAATTAAAGAGAGATCCTGGAAGAAAACCTCTTCCAGAGTGCTGAGGACCTCAGTCTGGGCTGAAGATTTGCCTTCCAATAAGACAATGATTCAGCACACAGCTAAAATAACAAAGGAGTGGCTTCAGAACAACTCTGTGACCATTCTTGACTGGCCCAGCCAGAACTCTGATTTAAACCCAACTGAGCATCTCTGGAGAGACCTGAAAATGGCTGTCCACCAACATTCATCATCCAACCTGACAGAACTGGAGATGATTTGCAAGGAAGAATGGCAGACGATCCCAAATCCAGGTGTGAAACACTTGTTGCATCATTCCCAGGAAGACTCATGGCTGCAGTAGCTCAAAAGGGTATTTCTACTCAGTACTGAGCAAAGGGTCTGAATACTTATGACCATGTGATATTTCAGTTTTTCTTTTTTAATGAATTTGCAAAAATTTCTACGTTTTTAGTTTTTTTTTTCCGTCAAGATGGGGTGCTCAGTGTACATCAATGAGAATTAGAATTAACTTTTTTGATTTTGGCAAATGGCTGCAATGAAACAAAAAGTGAAAAGTTCACAGCATGCTAGCATTAGCCAGCTAGCGTTTACTGACGTGCTTAACATTGTGCGTCTTAAAACACACAAACATCTGAAAATCGGGTCTGTACCCCCCCGTTTCCAGTGGAACAACTGGGGACTGCCAAGAAAGGAGACGCTTTTAGATGCTTGTGTGTTTTCAGCCGCACAAAGTTAGACACGTCATCGAGCTGGCTAATGCTAGCCTGCTAACACGACTGTATAGTCTGCCGGCTACAAACAAACATGCTACGTTGTTTTATTATAAAGTTCGGCCCTTCACTCTGGAGAATCGCTTTGATCCACTTCTTCCTTAGCATCACTTTAGTCTGGAATGAAAACTTGGCATTGGCGTTAATCCGATTTGCAAAGTTTAACAGTAGTAGTCGGCAGACTACTGTTAGCAGGCTAGCATTAGCCAGTTTGATGACGTGCCTAACTTTGTGCGGCTGAAAACACACAAGCATCTGAAAGCGTCTCCTTTCTTGGCAGTCCCCAGTTGTTCCACTGGAAACGGGGGGGTACAAACCCGATTTTCAGATGTTTGTGTGTTTTAAGACGCACAAAGTTAAGCACGTCAGTAAACGCTAGCTGGCTAATGCTAGCATGCTGTGAAGTGCCGGTGTTGTGCCCCACCGGCGACAAACAAACGTGTGTTTTATTATAAAGTTCGGCCCTTCACCACGGCGAATCGATCGCTTTGATCCAGCTTTTGATCCAGTATCACTTCAGTCTGGAATGAAAACTTAAGTATGTTTGGAGTTTATCTGATTTAAACAGTATAACAGAGCAGGAACGGCTGTTGTTAACATGGCCCGGAAGAGGAAGTGCCAAAATCCGGGAACTTCCTGTAAGCGTGATAATCCCCTATTGAGCTTCCTTGATTTGTGTCTTGGATATTAAAATAATTTATTAAATATCTTTATTGGTATGGAAATGTTAAAAGTAGCCTTTTTACAGACTGCTCTGTTTCTCAACTACAGCTTCTCTGTAGCTGAACAAACTTCTGAGATAAAGAAGAAAAAAGAAATTTGACTGCCAGAGTTGTTTCTCTGTTTGCAGTGATGGTTCAGCGTCAGCGTTGACGTATACATAATAATATTGATCAGACACATGCTCATGACAAGTTCTTTATGTCATCATTTCTTGTTTCCTGTCAATAATCCAGTGGGAGGGACGGATTTGTAAGTCTCCATCTAACAGGATCAGGATCATTTTGATTCAATCCACCAAAGTTTTGAAATACCCAGATATCAATCTGAGATCTGTGGACCCGAAAGTTTTGAAATACTGAGCCCAGATGATAGAATCATGATCAAAACCACATCTTTTGTCCCATCACATTCCCACCAGCTCTGAATAGTTCATGGGTTTTACTGCCTTAACTGGCATTGAAGCTTATTTCTGGTGAGGTTGGCAGATTTTGCACCAAGAGCTCTCAAGTGTTATGTATCCCCTACATTCAACTTCTTTTACTTCTCAGACCCCTTTTTCCAAGTTAATGTGTCTGAATTTTTATTTATTTATTTTTATATACTGGTATGATCCCGAGGGGAAATTAGGGCTCTTCATTTTACCCATTTTTGTACTGGGAGTATCAGAGAGTAGTGGGCTGCTACTTAAAGCAGCCCGGGGTTGGAGGGGGTTAAGGACCTTGCTCAGGGGTCCACAGTTCACCTAAGAGTCGTGTCGGGGACTCGAACCCGGGTCCTCTGCACCAAGGCCCACGACGCTACCACTAGGCTACCCACTCCCTTTGTGAATTTTATGACACCAGAACAGGTTAAGACATTTATTTCATATGATGAAATCTAAATAGTTGACTTAACTTCAGTGGCTGACTTAAGCTAACTTGGATCTGCCACCTGCAGCATCCTCATAATAAGTCCAGCTATTTGAGGAAACAGTTTCATGTGAAATGCATGTGTATGTGTGTGAGGTGCTTATGTAAAAGAAGTTTACTGCTGCAGCCTCCAGCGGGCTGTTTGACGGTGAGCATCCTTAATGTGGAGTGACAGTAGTAAAAGAGAAGAGGCTGCCTTTCCTGTGGCGTTCCTGTGTGTGTAAATTTATGTATGTGTGTGTTGGCAAAAAGTAATGTGTTGACTCTTAATGGTAGCTGTGAGGTTGGAAAGGAGCCTTTCTTGTTGAGGATAGGAGCAAAAGGAGCAAAGTTTAGTGTCTTCTTCTCCGGAGGTTTGTGTGAGTTGTTTCTGCTCAGAGGTTAAGTTCTGCAGCGTTTTCAGAGCCAAACAGGATGCGGATTAGTCAGATACGTGTCTGCTTGAAAAGTGAAGTTTGCCTTTGGTGAAAAACATGCGAATCCAGAGGACTATTTGTAAATGAGGCAGGATTTTTGATCTGAACAGCTCGTCACGCATTCTAACAAATGAATGCAGGAGACTTCCTTGTCTCACCACTGGATCACTGTCAGCACATTCCAGGTTGATGACGCTCCGTTCCGATGACTGTTTTGCTCATTTGCTCGTTGTACCATGATGAGTTCTGTAAATTTAAAATGTCAGCACCATTTATGACTATATCCTGAGGTCAAAAGAAATACAAATGTCATGAACTCTACAGGAGTTGGTCTAATACTCGGTCAGATGATGACTGGAGTAAGATGGCATACTTTTATCCTAAACTAGTAAATGCACAGCAGCCGACCTAAATAATACAATGTACTTTTGTGGCAATTTAGAAAGAAAGATAAAATAAATCCATTGACTTGTGTACAACTTCACTTCTCTTGTCATTCACCTCCCAATATTTTGTCTAAGATATCATATACAGTGGGTACGGACAGCATTCAGATCCCTACAAACTTTTTACTCTTTAGCCCCGTTTCCACCAGCGGGTCTGGGTCGGGTCAGGGTCTGCGTCTCCACAGATAAAACCTGGGATGGGTATCCTTATACCCGACCCAGCCTACTTTTTTGGTACCCTTCAGTAGGGGTACTGATCTAACCGATCCGGACCAAAGAGGTGGAGCTAATATACAGCAATCTGTTGATCACTGAAAAATCCGTCACTTCCCGCGTGACTCGGTGTAAAAACAAAGTAGGGGTGACTCCTTTGTTTCTGTCACGTATGGTATTGCGCTTTGGTTAAAAGGCGTTGCACGGCGATGATGTCACGCGATCTCGTAGAAGGGCTATCCGGCTAATAGTCCGCCTCCAGGATAAGGGTACAGTTTGCTGTGGGGACACAATCTGAAAGCAACATATCCGTACCAAAACCCACCCAATCCCGCCTGGCCTGACCCGACCCAGACCTGAGGGTGGAAACAGGGGATAAGTCATTGCAGCCATTTTGCTAAAATCAAAATGGCTGTACACTTAGCAGCCCATCTTGACAGAAAAAACCCAGGAATGTAGAAATTTTTGCAAATTTAATAGAAAAGAAAAACTGGAATATCACATGGTCATAAATATTCAGACCCTTTGTAGTGACACTCATATTTAACTCGCATGTTGTCCATCTCTTCTAATCCTCCTTGAGATGGTTCTACTCCTTCATTAGAGTAAAACTGTGTTTAATTAAACTGATTGGACTTGATTTGGAAAGGCACACACGTGTCTATAGAAGACATTAGAGCTCACAGTGCATGTCAGAGCAAATGAGAATCATGAGGTCGAAGGAACTGTCCAAGGAGCTCAGAGACAGAAGTGTGGCGAGGCACAGATCTGGCCAAGGTTACAAAAGAATTTTTTGCTGCACTCAAGGTTCCTAAGAGCACAGTGGCCTCCATAATCCTTAAATGGAAGACAGTTTGGACAACCAGAACTCTTCCTAGACCCGTCCATCCAGCCAAATTGAGCAATCGTAGGAGAAGAGCCTTGGTAAGAGAGGTAAAGAAGATCCCAAAGATCACTGTGGCTGAGCTCCAGAGATGCAGTAGGGAGATGGAGAAAGTTCCACAAAGTCAACTATCACTGCAGCCTCCACCAGTCGGGGGGTTATGGCAGTGACCTGACTGAAGCCTCTCCTCAGTGCAAGATATATGAAAGCCTGCATAGAGTTTGCCAAAAAAAAAAACACATGAAGGACTCCCAGAGTATGAGAAATAAGATTATCTGGTCTGATGAGACCAAGATTGAACTTTTGGAGTAAATTCCAACCGGCATGTGTGTAGAAAACCAGGCACTGCTAACCTGCCCAATACGATCCTAACAGTGAAACATGATGGTGGCAGCATCATGCTATGGGGGTGTTTTCAGCTGCAGGGACAGAACTGGCTGCAATTTAAGAAAAGATTAATGTAGCCAAGTACAGAGATATCCCGGAAGAAAACCTCTTCCAGAGTGCTCAGGACCTCAGACTGAGCTGAAGGTTCAACAAGACAATGACCCTCAGCATGCAGCTGAAATAACAAAGGAGTGGCTTCAGAACAACTCTGGGACCATTTTTTGACTGGCCCAGCCAGAGCCCTGACTTAAACCCAATTGAGCATCTCTGGAGAGAACTGAAAATGGCTGCCCACCAACATTCACCATTCAACCTGACAGAACTGGAAAGGATCTGCAAGAATGGCAGAAGATCCCCAAATCCAAGCATGAAAAAGATTTTGCATCATTCCCAAGAAGATTCATGGAAAATGGGCACTTCTTCTGAATACTGAGTATAGACTCAGCATACTTATGACCATGTGATATTTCAGTTTTTCTTTATTGATAACTTTGCAAAAAATTTCTACATTTCTGTTTTTTTTTTCTGTCAAGATGGGGTGTTGAGTACATTAATGAGAAATAAAATGAACTTTTTTTATTTTAGCAAATGGCTGCAATGAAACAAAGAGTGAAATGTTTAAAGGGGTCTGAATACTTTTCGTACCCACTGTATTATAGGAATATGATTTAAAAATGAAGTCAGAAACTACTGAAAACTGGTTGAAAAAATCCTTCGTGATAGAAGTAAAAAAAAAAACAACTTTTGACCAGAGCCTCTTGTACGGGGGGGCAGGATGAGATGCATTTAGTACAGAAGGACATAATGGGAGGCAATAATCCTAAAATGCAGTATATAAAAAAGATAGGGTCAAAAATCAGGGACTCAAATAAGCACTGGTTCCAATCAAGGAATGCAGAATACCATCTCTGAACACACAACACGTCCATCTTTGAAGCAGATGGGCTAGACCAGGGATCACCAACTCCGGACCTGTTGGGCCAGTGTCCGGACGTTTTCAACATTACTCTGCTGCAGCACACCTGACTCAAATTATATGGATCTAAAGACCAATGAAGTAATGCACCATGACTCATTAATTTGAGTCAGGTGTGTGGGCGCAGGGACTCCAGAGTTGGTGATCTGTGGGTTAGACCATAATGGCGAGGAAACTAGCAGCAACAGCCAAAATGCACAACTGTTTTTCTGTAAATAAAATATGAAAATTGCTATTTCAAGGTTGCTTTAAATGTATTACAGTTTTATTACAAATGTGAAAAAAAAATAGCTAGTTTTGTAACGTTTTGGGCATCTGCTCATGCTTGTAACGTAACAATAATGTTAAGCTTGAGTTGAAAGCGTCTTCTTTTCCTTTCATTTCTGCATTTTTTGGCACAAAGCAAAAAAAAAAAAAATCCCATCGCCTAGGAAAGGGAGATTATTGCTGCTGCAGACAGCATTGCGAACTCTTCCGCGAATGACTGTATGTTAGTTTACTGCGCCACGGACGACTATTGGTGACACAAGAGGATTTTGCAGGGTTGTCCCATTTCTTAGGGGAATAGTTCAATCCCTAGCTCTTGAAACTCTGTTTCAAATGCTAGCGACAAGGGGAGAGAGGTAGGGATGAAAATTGGACCTTCATGATTCAGAAGAGAAATGTCTGACTACTCAACCCCCTACCACACTTGACACAGCACTGTGAAGGTTTCACTGTTGTTTTCTGCAATAATAATCAACGAAAAAATCTGGATACAACTCCTTTTCTTTTAAAATGACTGGAGCACAGTTCAGTTTCTCTACACCTCACCTTTTTTATTTATGTTAGTTTTCCTCTCTACTTTCCAACTCATCCTTGCTTTGCTCTTTTCCCTTTTCATCACTTTCTCCTTCCCTAGCCATCACTTTCTCTCTCGTCTTTTCGTCTTGCCCCGAGGACCACCAGGATGAATAATAAATAAAGTAAGTTTTTTGCTTGGTTCCTTTAGGTTTTCTTGTTTTTGTGTGTGGTTGTGTGTGTTTTTCTAGCTTTTGTCAGGACTCTCTCACTGACAACAGGCCCGTGGGCAGAGAAAGTCCAAGCCTGGATTTGACATCCGAATAGTGATCAAGTGATGGACCTGAGCGCTCCCAGACAAACTGTGGTCATGTCAGCTCTGCCTAAACTTGTGTTGGCATGACTCTGTGGGGAAGACTGCACTGTGTATAAAATACTGCTATCCACTTTGACCAAACACAGCTTGCAGTAATAAAACTTTAGGATCAGAATTGAAACTGATTTAGTAAAAATACATTTTATTCTTTTATTATTGTGCAGACACACAGTGCTTTACAAGAATAAATACACCCCCCCCCCGAAAAAAAAAAAACTATAAAAAAAACAAACATGAGATTCATTGAGCTTATTCTTTACAAAGTCTTGTTTTTGTCTATCAAGCTATTATTAAGTAGCTTAAATAACTACTACAATTATGAAGTCATCTGATAAATTCTCCCTTGCTGTTGTCTTCTTTGATTTGGGTTGTACTGTAATTTCTTGCTTCATGCTTGTCGCTTTATCTGAAAATACACAGAAACACAGTTTTTCTGTGATTCGACTGCACACAGACACATACACGTCTTCACAGGTCAGCGCACTTCCACTAATATACTTGAAATATACACATCAACCAAAAATAATTTTAAAACTCTACCAGGAGGTGAAGAGGGGAATACTCACGCTCCTTTTCACTTGAAGTGTGTTACGCTGTGACAGTTGAGCACATCATGGGAATATCCCATAGGCCTAACTGTGAGTATTTCTAAATTGTATTACGGCTTAAAATGGATCATTTGTAGGTTCCAATAATGTTTGCATGTTTTTTTTTTGTTTTTTTTAAGCAGTTTTTGCTATAACCTGGCACCTGGATCTCTCTTACTGTATCTATAAAGGTAAATGAAGTGTTTTGCACTGTCCCTGTGGGAAAATGATACCATACCATACCATCAAGAGATCAGAACTTTAAGAATATCAAAAGGTAGGATGGATGATTTTTTCCAGGAGCGTTTTTTTTTTTATACGATACAACTTAAAATCTCCATCACACCCCAATTGCAGCCAATGCACAGCTTCACTACTTCCTCAACTTAAGGGAGCTCCTTTGTTTCCTGTCTTTTATTACTGGACGAACTGATGAAAGACAGATGTCTGAACTCAGTAACTGGCCAGACACACCTGGATTAATCAGTTCATCCATTAATGAAAGATAAGAAACAAAGGAGCTACCTTAAGTTCAGGAAGTAGTGGAGCTGTGTAGAGCCCATTAATCAAATGGTCTGACACAAAAATTTAAAAAAATTACTCACTGTGGAACAAACAGGACTGAAAAACCCCATCCAATCATCTTGAACGGCCCAACGATTGAATGATGATATGTCCATCAATCTGAACTGCCATGTCTCTTGTAGCTTGCTTGAACTGATTTTCCAGGATCCTCTACCCTGCCTTTAATGCAACTCTGCCAAAAGAGTTTTCATCTGGACTTTTAAAATTGTAAGTTTTTCCTGTCCAGAGTGTTTTTTTCCTTTCGTTTTGTTTTTCAAATCACTGTGTTTCGGCCATTTATGGAAATTTAGACAGCAATAGGCTCAATGCACAACTCCACTACTTCCATAACTTAAGCCAGCTCCTTTGTTTCCTGTTTTTGGGCCAATTCCAATTCCTATCTTAACCCTCAAGCTCAACCCTCAATCTTAGTAGCCCTCAAAACCAAGTGTTAAAGGTGCCATGACATCAAATTTAACTTTTCTGGGGTTTTGGGGGTATAATATGATCTGTTGTGCACTGATGAGGCCATGTGAATGTCCAGAGTGAGAATCAAAGTTCCTGTTTATGGTCTGTCAGCTTTGTCTCTCTGCTCAGAAACAGTTGAATCAGACAGCAGGCTATCATTCTACGTAGTTCTATCATTCTGCGTAATTCAACTGCTCCAATAAGTGCACACTATCAAGAAAACAGTCCCCCCTCCCCCTCCTCTTTCCTAACAGTCTATGCACTGTTCGCTTCGCTCCCCCGCTCCCCCCTCCCCCTCCCTGTCTGATTCAGCTGCATGTATGGAGCTAGTAGTAACTTCTGTGCAGTCAGGTCTGAGTTTTCAAACAAATGGATTTAAAAGAAAACTTCTGCAGCAACACTGAGGGAGGCGACCACAACCTTGTCATTACCTGTAAGTTTATTTATTTTCTAAATGCTGTCTTGTCTGATAAACGTAGCTCACTGTCTGAACTGTCCATGTTGCTAGCAGTTAGCCTTTAACAAATTCCGACCGCAGCTTGACCTAGATTCTCCAAATAAGGTGATAGCCAAATAAGGTGTAGCCAATCAAAATGAAGTCAACGTGGTCTCCGGGTAAAGCTCCATATCATCACTGGACCCAACTGTATTACTGAGGAAGTGAGGTCTGGCGTTTCAAAACAATACTCCGCTGTAAAAAATGCCGTTTTTTTCTTTGGAGTATTTACATATGCAGTAATGCCAACAACATAAACTAGTTTTTACTGCTATGTCATCACTCCTTTAAGGGCTATTTTGTGACTTAGAAATGGGACACCGCTTAAATGCATATGTCTTCAAACTGTGGAGGACAGCATTACACCAAAGCGGCATTCAGTCTGTCAATTAAGAAGAATAAGAACCCAGCCAACATTTTTATGTGGGGCCCATGTGGGTTAGAAGTGGGCTGACACAGGGGCCCCATATGGGATTGTCTGATGGGACCCATATGGTTTTGTCCACGGGTTCCATGGTGGCCCCATGCCAATTGCCCAAATGGGTGTCATGCGGGATTACACAAGTTTTTACGTGGGCCCCAAATGGGTAAAATACACAAGACCCATCCTGGTCCCATCTTTAAATCCAAAGTGGGTCCTACATGGGGACAACATGGGCTGAAAAATGGGTTGCAAGTGGGATTGTCCATGGGTTCCATGGTGGCCCCATACCAATTGCCCAAATGGGTGTCATGCGGGATTGCACAAGATTTTACATGGGCCCCAAATGGGTAAAATACACAAGACCCATCCTGGTCCAATCTTGAAATCCAAAGTGGGTCCTACATGGGGACAACATGGGCTGAAAAATGGGTTGCAAGTGGGATTGTCCATGGGTTCCATGGTGGCCCCATACCAATTGCCCAAATGGGTGTATTGCAGGATTGCACAAGTTTTTACATGGGCCCCAAATGGGTAAAATACACAATACCCATCCTGGTCCCATCTTGAAATCCAAAGTGGGTCCTACATGGGGACAACATGGGCTGAAAAATGGGTTGCAAGTGGGATTGTCCATGGGTTCCATGGTGGCCCCATACCAATTGCCCAAATGGGTGTCATGCAGGATTGCACAAGTTTTTACAAGGGCCCCAAATGGGTAAAATACACAAAACCCATCCTGGTCCCATCTTGAAATCCAAAGTGGGTCCTACATGGGGACAACATGGGCTGAAAAATGGGTTGCAAGTGGGATTGTCCACGGGTTCCATGGTGGCCCCATGCCAATTGCCCATGTGGGTGTCATGCGGGATTGCACAAGTTTTTACATGGGCCCCAAATGGGCAAAAAATACAAGTTCCATCCTGGTCTCAGCTTTAAATCCTAAGTGGGTCCTACATTAGGACAACATGGGCAGAAAAATGGGTGACAAATTGGATTGTCCGCAGGTTCCATGTTGGGCCCATGTGGGTGTCATGCAGGATTACATAAGGTTTTAAATGGGCCACAACTGGGTTAAACACACAAGACCCATTTTGGTCCCTGCTTTAAGTTCTAAGTGGGTCCTATATGGGCTGAAAAATGGGTTGCAAATGGGATTGTCCGCTGGTTCCACGTTGGGCCCATGTCAATTGCCTGTGTGGGTGTCATGTAGGATTACACAAGGTGTTAAATGGGCCCCATCTGGGCAAAATACACAACACCCATCCTGGTCCCAGTCTTAAGTCCTTAATGGGTCCTACATGGGGATGACAATATGTAACCTGTCCGCAGGTTACATATTGGTCCCATGCCAATTGCCCACGTGGGTTCCTGCAGGATTACATTAGGTTTTACATGGGCCCCAAATGGGCAACATAAGCCCCGTTTCCACCAGCGGGTCTGGGTCGGGTCGGGGCGGATCGGTCCACGTTTCTTTGCGTCTCCACAGATAAAAACTGGGACGGGAACCCTTATATCCGACCCGACCCGGCCTACTTTTTTGGCACCCTTCGGTAGGGGTACTGATCTAACCGATCCGGACCAAAGAGGTGGAGCTAACACACAGCAATACATTGATTTGTTGAAAAATCCCACTTCCCGCGTGACCAAGCGTAAAAACAAAGCTGGGGTGACTCCTTTTTTGTTTCTGTCATGTGTGGCGCGGTGTTTTGATTAAACAGCGTTGCACAGCGATGATGTCACGCGATCACGTAGCAGCGCTGTCCAGCGCCTCCAGAGTAAGGGTACAGGTTGCTGTGGGGACGCAGCGTGAAATCAACACATCCGTACCAAAACCCACCCGATCCGGCCTGGCCTGACCTGCGGGTGGAAACGGGGCTATATACAAGTTCCAAGCTTAATTCTTTGTGGGTGCTTCATGGGCTGAAAAAGTTAGTTGCATGGGCGTGTCCACAGGTTCCAATGCGGCTGTTCCAGTTGAACAAGTCTTTTTTTTTTGCTGAGTTGCACTGGGAGTTAAGGAAGGCCTGAGAAATGTGGATAAAACCCTTCTGGGCCACATTTTAGGCTCCATGGTGCTCCCATGCAGTTTGCACACAGTTTTCACACTGGATTGATGCACTGACATTTACAGTGAGGGTATAACTAAAACTCCTGCTTGTTAAATCTAGTGCACACACAACACCACAAATTAATTGACTAAATATTACCATGGGAGTATTAGAGCACAAGGTGAGCCTACTTTCTTTCCAAATTCACCTTTTATTTTACATGAACACTCAAACTCAACAAGTTTCCATAGCTTAATAGCTTAATTAAACAGAACAACTAAACACAACATTATATTTTCATTAAAAAAAAAAAAGTGGAAAAAAGCTGCCGTCTTCCAGGGAACCATCTTCCAGACAGCCAGGCATGGAGGAGAAGCTGAGGGGGTTAAATATAGATTAAATGTTGATTAAAAATTTGGAATATATCAAACACAGAAAGTAAATGAGATCTAAGATAAAGATTATACGAAGAGCCTAATTAAATCTGGGCAATATACAATAAATGCAATAACCACAGTAATTTTTGTTATAAGTTACAACTTGTAACAGTAATACCGTATTGGCCCGAATATAAAACAAGGCTTTTTTAATTGAAAACAATGTCAAAATGTGGGGTCGTCGTCTTATAATCAGGGTCTAGTCATTTACTCGGGCTGTAAGTTGTTTGGGGTCGATACAGACAATGGCGTAATTTCCACGGGGGATAGGGGGGTTTTGACCCCCCAATAATCAGAGCCAGGTGATATAACTCCCCTAAAAAAATAACCCAACTCGGATTTAATAATAACATTACTGATCTTTTATGAACAAATTGTTAATTCTTTTTATTAGCTACAATATTTTCTAGCAAAACAACAGCACCTTTAATCATCTGGTATTGTAACGCACCCCCCTCCCTCTTCCCCCGCCGTGTATTTGGTATTACCCATACCAGCCGCTTTCTATCTTATTGCTGTGTTTGATGGATGGAGGGAAACAGAAGACCAACAGTAATGAAAAGAAGAAAAGGTGGACAGACGACATGATTCATTGATGATCGACATCAACCTTAATAAAAAAGAACTGATTGGCCAAAGAGAGGTAAATACACGCACATGAGAGGTAAATACACGCACATGAGAGGTAAATACACGTACATGTGCGTCTTCATCTGTGCACTCCATCAGCACGCGGACAGAGCGCACGTCGGAAAACACAGTAACCGCTAGGGATGGGCGATATTTTATCGTGTGCGATATATCGTCAAAGGAATTCCCCACAATAACAATTTGAATTTATCGTTTTTATCGTGAGATGACAATTTATCAGGTTGTGTTTGCAGTTTCTCTACTTTGGTTTTTTAAATAAGCCCAGTTAGTTTTGCTGTTTGCATCGTTTGCATAAATGTGGAATTGGTACTCTTATTTCAAACTTGTTTGCTTGGTGTCACGACAGTTTTGCAGTACAGGTGCAATACTTGAATGTAATTGATATAGTTTAGTGGCTTCTAGTATTTTGTAGGGCTTCAAGACTGAATTTAGAGACAGATTTATAATACAAAATATTTTGCTGATAGTTTTTATCGTCACTTATCGTTCACCGTGATAAATAAGAAAAATTATCGTGATACATTTTTTAGTCCATATCGCCCATCCCTAGTAACCGCTTAAAAGCAGACACACACAAGTGTTAGGCGACTCTCTACCAGAGACCAGGATGTGGTCAGGTGTATTTTAGAAGAACTGAAGCTCCCCAAAGTTTTTTGGGAATATTGATTTCATTATTGACTTTCTAACAAAGCCCACATGGTAGTTATCCCTGTTAGGCTGATGCTAAGACTGTTATTTCCCAGCTGTCTCCGAACGAAGCACAACTTCGAAGTTGCAAGTTTCACCGTTTTGATCGCCTTCCTCTCCTGGTCGTGTGCTCATGGATGTAAACTGGATCAGTACATGATCCATGCTGAAGTTTAGAAATGCAGAGCAAAAAGCTCCCAAAGTTGTTGTTTGCTTGTTTGTTTGTTTGTTCTTTTAATGCTGTGACGTTTCCTATATTTCACTTTCATCCAGCACCAGTCCTCACTATCTGGGATGCGCGTGATTTACTTCTGTATGAACTTTAGAAATGCGACGTGACTTCACAGCGTTCAGCTGTCACATGATTATTTAGTTTATTAATTATAATAATTAATTAGTTATTATATCATGTGTCAGTAATGGGGAGGTTACCTGTTACAGGTGCATGAACACTCTGCACTTTAAGGTTGTTCATGCATTCTGAGCTTGTTTTGAAATTAAATGTATTAATTAATATTAGATTATTGTAGCTACAGTGCATTTGATGCCACGTTACCATGTGTCTATTTCAGCACAAAGGGGGTCCCTGGCCGTCATTCTCACACCCCCAAAAGACATGTTGGCACTTGAAAATTTAGCCCTTTAAGATCCCATGATGTAAAGGGCAGCTCAATGGATTATTATCATTACTTTTTTATTATTTTGACTTCACAACATGAACATAATTTGGGTCTCAGTGAGAACTAATCATGGAACCTTGTATCATATTTATATATTTAATAAATGTTAAAAGATTAGTAATGCAAAACTCACAGTAACATATTTGTTCTAGAAGCTGTTTAATGCTCTTCTGCATGGATGTCTTTGATGTGTTTGACTTGGGGGGGGGGGGGGCGCTTTGGGGGGGGGGTGGGTGTTGTTGGTTTGGTTGGGGGGGGGTGGGTGGGGGGGGGGTGGGGGTGTGGGTGGGTTGTGGGGGGTGGGGGGGGGGGGGGGGGGGGGTGGGGGGGGGGGGGGTGTTTTGTGGTGCTTTGTGGGGGGGGTGTGGGGGGGGGTGGTGTGTTCCTGTGGCCCCCCGAGTGAATTTGATGTCATAGGAAAGTTTAACAGATTTTACAGTTCAAGTTTTAATTGCATAAAAGTAAGAAACTACATCGGCCAGCAGTATGTATAATATATCTCTGTTCACTGTCCTGTAATGGGGCTGATTATAGTGGTGAAAAGTAAATAACTAAGTTTACTATTTATCCAAAAGGAAAAAAGAAAAGTATCACAATATACTGTATCTCTTATACAGACACCAAATTACCCTGACTTGTTTTACGAATGCATATGATTAAATAACTAAATAAACAGGCAAAGAATCCGACCCCCCCAATGATGGACCCAAAGTTACGCCCTTGGATACACAAATGCAACAGCAAAGGGTGCCAGTTTTTTTTAGGCCAGTGAACTCACTGTGGCAGGGGTCATCTTTCTATCACAGCAGAGAAGACGTGATAAGAGATGAAAAAATGGAGTGTCGCGGGCAAGAACAGACTGTATCAAAAAGTCCAACAAGTTTGCAGACATTTGAAGCGGAGTTATGACGCTAATTTTAAGATAATGGTGGTCAACGAAGCAGAGGCATCAAACAACTGTCAGGCAGCCAAGAAATACGGAGTTACGGAGTGTAATGTCCGAAGATGGTACGTCCAAAAAGACAGTTTGAAAAATGCCAACAGCAAGAGAAAAGCTTATTGAGGTCCTCAAAGTGGCCATTTCCAAGAAATTGACAGGAGGGTATGTGAATTTGTTATTGGGAAACGTAACGAAGACATGCCCGTTACCAGAGCCATCATCCGGCTGAAAGCTCTGGACATTGCTAATAGACTTTTGATGAGATATTACATGAGCAAAAAAAAAAAAAAAAAAAAAACATGAGCAAAGTTCTGATTGCATTCTAGTTGGAGTGTTGCAAGATTTCAGTTAAATGTTTCATTATTACAGTGTTTTTTTTTCCCCTACTTTTCAATGTTTACATAATTGCACAAATCTGTCAATGCAATATTGTTTTAGTTTTTATTTGTCAAACTGCTTGCCAAATGAGCTCACCGTTATGGTTTGTGAATTACCGGTACTGGTACTTAGATTCTAAATTGCTGAGTGGTTTGTTTACGTAAGACATTACCTGGTAGTGCAGACTGCCTTAGTGATGCATATTTATCCCAAAATTAAAGCACTCTGTAATTATTATTTTAATGAATTTCTAAGCACTTTAATTAAATTGTTTCTTTAAACAAAGTGAATTTGGTTCATCAGTCTATTTTTTTTTTTCCTAAAAATTGGTCCTGAAAGATGGGTCGTCCTATATTTCCATATTCGGGTCAATACAGTATTTTAATAGCATAAACACTTGAGAATATATTTCCTGTACTTCCACTAATGTTCAAATTGGTAAAAAAAAAAACAAAAAAACAAAAAAAACAGATAAATGATTAAATCAATGATAGATCACACCAAAGCAGATTAAATCAATGTAATACAATAATGATAGATGAACACCTGTAATTTTAACTGAGTAATGACTAATTACATAACTTTATTAACATAACTGTACCTGAGAACACATTTTAAGTTTGCATTGGCTGTCTGGATGCCCTCCGTCCTCCTCTGTCTCTCGCCCCGGTGAACCATTTCGAGAGTGCTCTCTCGGCTTCCTGCTGGTTCACTTTGGCTGTCAATGTGTTCTTCTTAAGAGCCTCTGATAAAACAAACATCAGCCATTAGCCATGGTAACCAGATGCCATTCTAGCATAGGTGTCAAAGGTGTCAGCCTTAGCATATTAATGGCTAGCTATAGCAGTCAGTCTTACATGTTATAAGGTAAACAAGATGACAACATACTATAGTAGGGGAATCGCGGTTCTCAAAATTCTCAATTTGATTTTAGAGTCACAAATCATTTTTCATTTTTTGTTTGTTTGTTTTTCCCCTATAAAGTTTGAAACTGTATACAGTGTACAAACTGTATACAAATGTGCATGGCCACAATTGTTAATTCATTTACTAATTTTGTGTATTTTTTTTAATGGAAAACAACAGATTTAAGGGTATATTTTTTGTGGGTTTTGGAAAGGTGTGATTCTCTAACTTTATCACAAAGGTCTCAAAGATAAAAGAAAGCTGGTTCTGGAACAAATACACAGAAAGGAGATATCAAGGGGTGCAAAGGTCGTGGCCAGGCTAAACGGGGACAATGGTTGAATTAGGAACATGTAGAGATGAGATGGCTTAGTTGGAAGCTTCGTAGGTGGGACCTGTGGAGTATGGATAATTGTATTAGATTCGGGTTACATACAATGTGTTACCAACCTCCAGAACCTAAAAGTGTGGGTAAATGGGGACTAGGGATGTAACAATATGGAAATTTTATATCACAGTTATTGTGACCAAAATGATCACGGTTATCATTTTTATCACGGTGTTATAGAAATATCCCCCAGCATCCTTAAAAATATCCAAAATAGGTCTAAATGTCTACTTTGTCCTTTTTAAAGGATAAAAAAATCTCAAGAGAGCTGTCCATGAAGGGCTCCTTTGTTGCTTTCCGCCATTTTTTCATAAATTAAACATTGCAAACTGGGACTGCTGCTGCTTTTCCAGCAGATCAGCAGCATCACTGGGAGTTTTTCAAAGTGCAGTAATCAGTAACGCTAATTAAAATTTGAAACGGTATTACTAATCTTTGGAAATTTGATCACCGTTAACCATTTTAGCGGTTATCGCTACATCCCTAATGGGGACCAATTATGCCCATTATGTTTAGGTACCACAAACTTAAAGTGTATTTTGTCAGGCTGTAATGTTAGCTTGTCACAAGGATGATGTACATGGCGACTAGGGATGTAAATTGATAAGGATTTATCGATTCTGATGCTTTATCGATCAGTTTTTTTTTCTTCTTGATTCTCTTACAGACTCCCAAATATGCTAAAAAAAAACGTTTAAGGTAAACTGTTGTTTGCGGAAATGCAGGAAATGCGTTGTGTCCTTTCAGTCTAAGAGCTGACATGTTTGGAACCGACGTTGCCATCCGTTACGTGTAGCGTTTTTTTTTTCCTTTTACCATCTACCTGTTTCTAGTTTGGCTGTGATATAAAGTCAGTTGTTAAAACTTTGTATCCTTCTCAAAAGCAACATGCTCAGTACGAGCAGTGAACAAGGCTGACATTATTTCCCTGTTTGCTATCACTGGATGTTTACACAAATCACAAAGTTCATACCAAATACACAGTTTTACAGACTAATGGACTACATGCCCGGCTCCACTACTTCCTGAACTTCAGACAGCACCTTTGCTTCCTGTCTTTCATTACTGGACAAACTGATTACTCCAGGTGTGTCTGGCCAGTTACTGAGGTCAGACACACCTGGGTTAATCAGGTCGCCCAGTCACTAGTGCCCTGCTCGGGCCTAATATCTGAGCCCGAGCTCAGCCCTGGCCCGGACCAGCGGAGCCCCAGCCCGGCCTGGCCCGACAGATGTTCAAAGTTCTCAGGCCCGAACCCGAATGAAATCCGACTTTTTTTCCTCATTAAACCAGACTGTAAACCTGTTTATTTCTGCTGTGAAGTTGGCGTTTTTAACATGGGAGTCTATGGGGATTTGCTCGCTCTTGGAGCCAGCCCCTAGCGGATGAAGGGAATATTACAGAAAATGTCCATTTCCGGGTGGCATCACTACTGGCCACCGGAGGTTGCAGCTTGGTTCAGCTCCGATCTTATCTGAGAACTTTTAAGGCACAAGTGGCAATACTTTGTTTCGTTTCTATTAACATTAGTTTGTAAAGCATTTTGGCCGGTGTTTACTTTATGTCTTTTTCAGGGTTCCTACAGCTTAAGGGAAGTTAAATTTAAGACTTTTTAAGACTTTTTTAATGCCATTTGAAATTAAATTCAAGACCAACTTCACAATTAACACAGACTGGCGGGGCTAAAAATATATTTTTGAGAGCTTTTTTTCCCTTGAAAATAATTTTCCAAATGTCAATTTATCTTTATTTATTCTATGAAAAAAAAATTCTCTCAAAACCTTTTCTTGAGTCTCAATAACATCAGTTTTTACTATCATTGTGCAATTTTGTTCTGTCCAACACATTTATTTTGCTTTCAAAACTGTTTTCCGTTTTTAGATTTTTTTTTCTTGAATTTAAGAAAAACACAAAATAAACTCCATATCTCCAGACAGAGCACTATAATAATTTTCAGAGCCTCTCAAGGACATCCCCACATCCCTTCAATCGTTTGCATCATTCACAGGTAGAGGTCAACCGATAGTGGATTTTTAAAGGCCGATATAATAACGATAGTTTGGAGAAGGAAAAAGCCGATAACCGATTAATCGGCTGATAATCTAGCAAAAAAAAAATTCACCGTTATAGAATGGATAAATGTATTGGCCATTAATAGATTTTTTTTTTAGAAATAAAAACATAGCTGTTAGAAAATTTAGAGGTCCTTCACATTTATGTGAGTGATGGGACTCTATGCCATAAAAATAATATTCACAAAACAACTTGTTAAACAAACGAATAGTGAAGGAAGTTGGACTGTGGTTTTTTCATCCTCAGGCTGTATAACATCAACCAGCTGTAGGGGGGGGTATGTTCGGATTTTATCTCTATTTTATCCATTTTAAACAGTCCTGTTCTTAATCAACAAAGCTTTTTTAAATTATCTTTGTTAAAATGAATACATTTACAACAGGAATTTATTTATATTCATAACTACATTTTGTCCACCACAGCAGCAGCAAAGTCACGAAACTCAGTCACATCTGAACACATATCGAGGGGGGCTGGTTTGTCTCAGCCAGTTTGTCTTGACAAATTTTAAGATTAATTAAGATTAATTTTAAGATTAGTGACAAACTAAGATCACATCAATCAGACGTGTTCTCACGTAAATATGCGATGTTTAAATGTCCGCTGCAGCGGCTGGAAATCCCTCACAGACGTGGATGATTGTTCTACACGCGGTTTTAGAAGCAGTAAAATACATGAAAGATGGTTCCAGAACAGCTTGAAACTGGTTTGTGTGGCAGGACCTGTACAGAGCGGACTACCAGAACTGCAGGACTAACTAGACTTGGACCGGTCCGGTCCAAGAAGAATCCGGAGTGACAGTGGAGATGATTAAGCACGACGCTGCAGCGTGAACACTACATGACAAATAGCCTTTAAAAATGAGAAGATAACAACTTACATGGTTCCAGCCGAGCTTTAAGTAGTCCTCAGTAATTAATAATGCGGACTTGGTCTTTTCATTCCGACACTCTTTTACCTCGGAGCTGAGGCGGACTTGTCCGCAAGGAAGCGGCGCGTTTATAAAGACGTCTCTGATTAAATAGCGGATGGACTTTACATGTTCTGCCATAAAAGTGCGAAAGCGGCTACAGACAGCTCTCATTTACCTTGTTCTTAAGCTGTTTGTTGTTAGCTTAACCAGCACTGTGGTCACGTTAAACATGCCGGTTGCTGTTTATGCTGAAATATGATTCACGTTTCTGCATGTTGAACAACCGCTACTTATTACCTCTTCCAAGGAGGTTTTGATGGTTGAGTTTCAACTCGTGAATGTTGTGTTGCACTAACTGATGTCGCTTCACTCGTTATATTCTCCACCTGGACCACTCTTCTCCCCCTGTGTGCTGCCTGTACCCCCCCACCTCTTCCCCCCACTCTCTCTATGTGAAGAGCAGCCCCGCCCCTCAGTGTTCAGACAGCCCGGGGCGCCAGGCTTCAGGTCAATGACATATTCCAACAGTTACAAGACTGAAACACTTAATTGAAAACTCTCCATTTACAAATATGCCACCAAAAATTGCTAGCGCTGGGCGATATGGACCAAATATCATATCACATTTTTTTTTTTTTTTAGATGACGATATACGATGTATCGCAGTATTATCCTAATTTGTCTGAATGTTTCATTTCATATAAAGCACCTGTTTTTTAGTATCTAAACGAGAGCCCAACCAGTGTGGGATATTTGGGGCAGATGCTGATACTGATATTGGGGTCTGAAAAAAACAAAGCAAAAAACAAACAAACAAAAAATAAAACAAGTGCTCAGGCAGAGAGGGAGGGAGGAGCAGAGCACAATCACCACACGGCAGAAATTCCAGACTTCCGTTTCTTGTTGGAGTTTGTCAGGTGCAGCCGGGTCATTACCAGAAAATAAAAACAAAACATCTGCACAGCTAATACCCATATAACGGTATATGTATCATATCTCTCTCATGTAAATATATCTACCTCGTCATCGCCCAGCCCTACTAGCTGCCACTTGTAAATGCAGCGTCTATAGTTGCTTTTTCCTCTGGGCTAAGCTCCTTACTCCTCAACCTTCCCAAGATAGCTTCCTTCATAGCAAGACTACGCACATTTGCAGCCTAAAGTAGCCCTTGTAAAAGACATGTTCATCTCGTGAGATGGTTTCTTTCCAATTTTCTTACCATATACAACACTGAAAAGACGCAAGTCCTTAAACTTCTTTTTGTCATGACGGCCGAACAGGTTGTACTCCAATGCCAGCTCGTTTGACAAAATGAATTTCATCATTCGCCTTGTTGCATCATCAACACTGGTGCCTCCAACATCTGCCACCATGGCAACCTATGGATGAGAGCCCAAAGGAGAAAAAAAAAGAATTAGACAGACTGCATAGAAAACTAGTAAATGCTGTTATTGCATTACAGCAGTGTGAATAGGTTTATGTCGAACGTGTTCCACTGAAATGGAAATAAAATAACTGAAGATGGTGTAACACTGGTAAAAAATGGCTGAAAAGAGTTTGTTGAAGAATTAGCAGAAGTAATAATGAAACTGAAGACAGTAGTGGAAGTATATGGGGGTCAAACTGGTGTTTATTTGTGTATGCTGAAAGTGTAAAACTGAAATGCATATATGAGCTGGAAATTGTGTAAGATAACTGAAGATGACAGAACATGATTAAAAACAGTTGAAAAGAGTTTGTTGAGGAGTTAGCAGAAGTAATAGTGAAGCTGAAGACAATAGTGAAGCATACTAGATGAAGGTTAAACTGTTAAACAAATATGCTGCAACCATCAGTCTTCTATTTGGTTTCACCATGAGTCTGCTTGTTTATCAAGAACACCTAAACTCTTGTAAAAGTGTGCGTGCGCCGTGTTATTGCCGACTGTTAATGCACAATTTCGCGAGCCTGTACATTTTAATGAATCAGAGACATAGACGGACATGACTGATGATGCAGTCTGCCTTTATTACAGCGCAGAAGTTTGGACAGAGCTTCCTCCGTCTGCTTTACATTTAACATGCAGCTCATTGCTCATGAGAGCACGTTTATGTTGGAAGGATAATGATAATAATAAATAATAATAATACTATTATTATTATTTACTCTTATTATTATTATTAACTCTTATTATTAACTACTATTATTACTGGTCTACCTAAAAAAATCAATTAAACAGCTGCAGCTCATTCAGAACTCTGCTGCCCGAGTTCTTACTATGACCAGAAAAGTGGACCACATCAGTCCAGTTCTGAGGTCTTTACACTGGCTGCCGGTCCATCAAAGAATGGACTTTAAAGTTCTGCTGTTGGTCTATAAAGTTCTGAATGGTTTAGGCCCAAAATACATCAGTGACCTCTGACCCAGTATGAACCTACTAGACTCCTCAGGTCATCTGGATCCGGTCTTTTATCAGTTCCCAGAGTCAGAACCAGACATGGATCCGGTCTTTTATCAGTTCCCAGAGTCAGAACCAGACCTGGATCAGCTGCGTTCAGCTTCTATGCTCCACATGTCTGGAACAAACTCGTCTCAGATCAGCTGAAACACTTAGTTTATTTAAATCCAGGTTGAAGACGCACCTGTTCTCAGCTGCATTTACGTAATTTTATTCAAAAGTTAAAATCCGCACGTCTCTGTATTCTCTTTTTAATCTTAAATGCTTTTAATGTTGCTTCTAATTTTTTTTCTCTCTTTTGCTTATAATGTTTTATATAAAGCACTTTGAATTGTTCTGTACATGAAATGTGCTGTACAAATAAACTTGCCTTGCCTTAACTCCCCTCCGTGATGTAGTTTCCATTAATTCATGTTTCTACAGTTTTCTCATGTGTAACCATTGCAACTATTGAGCTCATTTCAGATGCATCTCTTGTGAAGCTAAACATACTTGGAACAAGTCAAGAATAAATTACAGAATCATACTTTTCAGCAACCCATCTGTAACTTGTGTCTCCATCAGTTAGAAAGCTGAGCATCTGATGAAGATCTATCCTTGTAGGACGTCATCGGGTTATTAAAAACATCTATCAACTGTTTCCTTTAGCACTCCTGTTAGAACCGAACACAAACACCTACACAATGTTTTACGAATGAGCAGGACATTTGATTGGTCAGGAGGTGGTGACTGATCTCTGATCCAGAACTAACCTCCTCTGGAGCAGGTTAGGCATACATCAGTTACCATGGTGATTTACACTGAAAAGGAAATGAACCAGCATGGTAGGATGGAAAACCCAGAGTTACCCTGAAGTTACCTCAGTAAGAGAAAACCTGGCTCTATAGGGTCCGTGTACATTCGGGCGGTTGGTTTTTTCATTTGAAACGAAAAATTAAAAAAAACATTCGTTTTTCCTGTTTTTTCGAGTTTTTTTTTTTTAACCAAAAACGAAAATGGAAAAAACGGATAACAAGCGCTCAGATTCCAGGGATTTGGAAATCCAGATCATTTTGATCTGGAAATCCAGATCATTTTGATCTGGATTTCCAGATCAAAATGCGCATTTTAAACTCGTCTGCTAGTGCATATTAAACTCGTCTGCTCTCCTAAATGCACCTGAACAGCGCGTTTCCACAGGACGTTTGTTGTCACGGGGCCCTAAAGTATAGTTTTATATCGTTGTTACAAAGCCAGCTTACCATGGAGTAAACTGTTTGTTTCTCCGTCGCCGTCTGCTCTGCTCTCCTCCTCTGCTTCTTTCCGTACCTGCAGCTGAGTGCGTGTGTAACGGGGGGGCGGGGGAGGGGTGTGCAGAGAAAGCACACTGCTCTCTGTGAGGGGCGGGAGGGAACAGCACTCAGGAAGGCAGCAGAGGCAGAGGAGCAGAATAGGCGCGCAGTAGAAGTTTCTTTTTGCTTTTTGCACCAAAACTAGAATTTTTATATCGGCCACATTTTGGCTGATGCCGATTAATGGGCCAGGCGCCAAAATCGGCCCGAGAAATCGGCCGGCCGGCCGATATATCGGTTGGGCTCTAATTATTATCGATTATTAGTGATCATGGAGGCTGATAACCGATATTCATTTACAGTAAAAATTTAAAAACTGTCGTTAAAAAAGTGAGATTTTCTAATGCTTGGGATCATGACATGTCTTATCTCACTCTCCCACTTTACAACTTGTCATTTAGTTTTTACACACACTTCTTTTTTATCATAGAACTGTGATACCAGCAGGACCTGGACTACAAGATACTAATAAAACTCTGGGTTTTCCATCCTACCATCCTGTAGGTGTTGGTGTGCAGTTCTAACAGGAACGGTGAAAGAAAGTGCTGATAGATGCTTTTAATACCCCGATGACATCCTACAATAGATGCTCAAATTTCTAACTGATGGAGGCACATGTTGCAGATATGCTGAAAAGTCTGATTTTGTAATTTATTCTTAACTTGTTCCAGGTATGTTTAGCTTCACTAGAGATGCATCTGAAATGATGAGCCCAATAATAGTCGTAATGGTTACACATGAGAAAACCGCAGAAACATGAATTTATGGAAACTACTCCGTCATCATGGCAGGGAGTCATTTTTGTTGTTATTATTATTTTTACTATTATTATTTATCATCATTCTTCCAACATAAAACGTGTTCTCATGAGCAATGAGTTGCATGTTAAATGTAAAGCAGACAGAGGAAGCTCTGTCCCAAACATCTGCGCTGTAATAAGTCTACAATGAACAAAAAGAAGGAAAACTACTGTGAATGCTCACACAACAAGCTTCAAAGATTCAGCTGGAAAGTCAGCTAAATATTTGAAGTCGCAGCCTTTATGTAGTTCATTGTAATGCATTACATATTTAACTTTGTAGCCTAGTGTAAATATCTTTGGGAAAAAGTAAATAAAATAAATGTAAACTTACAACAGCAGACATTAGACTGCGGTCCCCCAGTTTGTCATTGAGAGCCTCAACCTCAGCTTGAGTTTTCAGAGGGAAGACCACTCCTTCAGGAACCTCCATCACTGATGCTTCTTGCTTCTTTAGGAGGGCATTTAATATTTTACCATGAACCCGTTGTGTCTCCTTCATTTCTTCTACACATGTTAGTAGTTTAGAGAACATGGCTTCACAACTGGGAGTCGTAACCCTCTGGGCGGTGGGGCTGGCGACCTGCTGGACGCTGGAACTTGCAACTCGCTGGGCGGTGGGGCTGGCGACCTGCTGGACGCTGGAACTTGCAACTCGCTGGGCCGTGGGGCTGGTGACCCGGCTGGTCATTTTCTTTGCAGCTAGCCCAAGGAGTTTTTCTGGGGGAGTGGGTGGAAATTCCTCCTCCGAATCAGAATTCTCACTTGATTCTAGTGGCTTGCTTTTTTGACTCTCGAAGAGTTTTTCACTTGCCCTAGAAAGATTGACATCAACTACTAAACCATATCAATTGCATCTATATTATTTCTTGAGAAAATGGCCCTAACCCACACTCCCCCAAACACCTACTTTCTCTTTCTCAAACCATCATCAGTATCTGTCAGGTCTGATGTATATTCAGCTTGATGGAGCTTCATTCTGGCCTCTCCATAAGTAGCTGTAATACAATTGACACAAAATCAAAGGAGTGAGGCAGATGTTAAAACAGAACTACATTTACATAGGTGTTTAAAATAGGGCTGCTATGGATCACAAAATGTGTGGTTCATATCGTACTACGCTTTTGAGTCACTGCTCAGATAATTTTCTGAGGTTGGGATATGATACATGCACTGAGCAATGAGCATCCCTCAATCTTATCTGAACACTATTCAGAGGCTTGGAGTCTTAGGGCGTTTTCACATGGCGTGCTCGGGTCTGTGCCTGGCCCGGGATCGTTGATTCTTGTGTTGCGTCCACATGCCAGTGCTTGAACCAGGCTCCGGCACGCTTGGTAATTTCAGTGCAACAACACTATGTGGCAGTGTTGAGGAACGTCGCCGATAGCGAGCAACCGAGAAAACGCAAGCCCTTACATCATCAGCCAAGCGACGACGTAGTATAAGAAAAAAAGGAAGCGCGTGTGGTTATTTGAAGGTTTCTTGTCCACTATGGATGCTAACCAGGCACTCGCGTACGCCATTGTTCCGTGTTTTCTCTGAAGCTAATGGCGTTTTCCTGCTAAACTTGCCGGTGGGTCGCGTATTGATTTGGTCACTTCCGGTTCTTGGGCGAGTAGCCCACGTCACATCCGACACAGCCTGGATTGTGTTCACAAAGCATTCTTCCGTGCCCGAGCGCGGATGGCCCAGGTCCTGGACCACCTCTCGATCTGGGCCACCCGGGCCAGGCCCGGGCCTGGCCTGTTTGCATTCACATGGACAAAATTTGTGGTCAAACGTGCTCGGACACGGGCCCGAGCACGCCATGTGAAAAGGCCCTTAAACACCAAATAATGTTATATTATGCTGTGCTTCATTCACTTATTTGAAGAATACATGACTCCGCATTTGTGTCATCTACTACTTACTTTTTGTTGCATTACTGTTGCTGGTCTATAATTTGATATTAATCATGTGCAATAATTCAAAATCATTTCAAAATTAATTTCAAGCATTATAATGTTATTAATAAGGTCTTATGAACCTCCTTAATACCCCCCCCCCCCCCCAGAAAAAAGTTAGAAATAGACAGAAAAAGGACAGAAAATGTAAAAAATAGAATATTTTTTCACAATACATTAAGTAACGTTTTTATCAAAAGCTATATTTTTAAAAAATAATACCTCCACAGGTCGTTTGGCGGTGTATAGAATGAAAGTACAACATTTCCTAGAAAAATTATATTTAGCCTAAAAATAATTATAAAATACATTTTTACGGGTTTGACAGTGGCATTAAAATTATGTTTGTAAGCCAATACACGCCACCATTGCAGGTTTCACAAATAGGATTTTTGTGTGGAAACAATATTTTGGGCCCAGTCAGGCTGGTGCAGGGGAAAACCGTGGAGATGACGAGTGATGCAGCTGCTTCAGAGCCCTGGAGATATTGTTATCTGTTTCTGAGGAGGAGTGACCTCAGAAGAGCAAAACCTGGAGTAAATTTAGGTCAAGACTACACTAAATGGACCCACATTAACGTTTTCCACGGAGTCAAAACACGGAAATGGAGACTTTCCTCCTGGATCGGTAAGCTAGCTTGTTTGCTAACGTGGCTAACGTTAGCTGTCAGTTATAAACTTTATAAGTTTATAACTTATAAAGTAGTAATAAACTACTAGTTGAACATGCTGCAGACTGTTGGTCACTTGCATATTGGCAGCGAGCCTGGCATCCAAACGGCTGGAGTTGTTTTTCTGCCTTTGCAACTACAACCTGGACACACGTGATGTCACTGTTCTGTCCGTATTCCATATTCAACCTTTAAGCCAGGTACGGTACACAGTGCGATTTTTTCAATCGTTGCTCGCAGCTCCAACTCAAACTGTGCAAATCAGTCGCAGAGTTCAAAAGTTCATAGCTTGCAATGTCTGTCCTCATACTGTAAACCAACGCTTGGATGTGATCTAACTACTCACACTCTACTTCCTCAAAGACACCTTGGGGTCGTGAACAATCCCGACATGCAACGCGATAAATACAGCTTGTAGTAGAAGAAAAAGAAAACGGAGAAGTAGACGACGACAATAAGAACAGCAGCAGCAACAGTATGTTATCAACAAAGAACCGCGCTGCCTATGCGATTTGCGCTCATCTTTGTGAAGAATTTGCCAAAACTAAAAGGCGATGATGCCGTGTGTGTACAAGGAATTGTCTGACCAGACGTGGGCTGTGCGGTCTGTCGGTTCTACAACTAGAACTCCATCCAAATGGCGTGCCGGGTCTCCATGCTTCCTCTGGTTTACTTCTGTTTTTGTTTTACCCGAGTGAAATGTGAAAATCTCTGGGGAAAGAGTTCTCAGTCTGGTCATGGCGCCACTTCAACATGTGATTAACTCACAAGCCACGATCAGAATATCAAACAGGTTTGATTTTCTTGCGACTCACAATTTATGATCGGGAGCTCATCGTGAGGTGTCAATCGCCTCTTGTGACCCCCTAGTATAATGCACAACACACGATTTGGCCAAGAGTCAGCCCGATTTTCCAGCCGTGCAACAAGTTTGGCAATCGGCTTAAAAACTGACCAAAAAAAAAAAAAACAAAACAAAACAAAAAAAAAACACAGTGTATGCCAGGCTTTAGATTCATTTGTTTAAAAAAAAAAAAAAAAAAAACTAAGCCATGTGACAATGAGGACAGGAGAATGAAGAGAAGAGAGCAGCTGTGTAGAAAGATATGAGAGCAGAGAGATCAGAGTGGAGAAGAGAGGAAAACTTAGTACAAAGAGAGGAGAAAAAAGCATCCAAAGTAGACCAGTACAGAGAGGAGGAGAAAGAAAATATAGAGAAATTAACACAAGAAAAGAATAAAATGGGAGGTGAGGGGCAGTAGTTAATGAGGAAAAGTTACCTGCATTTCCCATCACACGCACATTACACAGAATCCAGTTTTTGGCTGGTGGTGTTCCATCTTTCACGGCCTTGGTTACATTGAGGAATGTGGCTGGTGGCCACCAGCATAATTTTCTGTCTGTGCCCTCGAACCAGTCGAACGGAATGATGTCCACCTTTTTGCAGCCATCAGAGTCAACTTCATCTACAAACTCCACCACACTGAATGCGGGCATCCTGCAAAGTTCATCAAGTTATGTACTATGTAGCAGAGGCAAAGCCACAAACATGTTCTGCAGAGGCAATAAAAGCAGTGGCTTTGTGAAGTCTGTTACCGGAGCACTGGCAAGCTGACCGGACAGTTCTGATAATAAATAAACTCCAAGAGCTGTTGAATCAATGGGGTAGTTAAAAAAACATGTCCCAGTCCCCAAAAGTTCATATACCACATGTGTTTCTTCACTGGAATGCACAATGTTCCTCACAATCGCAACTCTGCCCCCAAGTTCAAAACAATTGCCGCCATTGGAGTTTGTGATTATTGTGTCTTTGTGTTTGCACATCTTATATTGTACAACCTGATGCATGTAAAAATCTCTCGGCATTGGTCCAGATGCATGTGGCTGTTTCAGTTGAGTACCTTTAGGCATTTCTTTAGACATGTAAGAAAATAATTGCCTTTCATTGACACGTCTGACAATTTGCTCCACAGGACCCTGTGGTCTTCTCACCATTTTTTTTAGTTGTCCCAAATAATTCTCAAAGGGGAAGCATGAAACCGAGTCCAGAGGGCCATATTTTTCAGCATCATCTGCCAAATGTATAAGATTGTGAGTATTGTTAACCAGAAATTTTGTCCCATATATCTTTGCAAAGTTTGTAACAAAGCATCTTAACAATTTTCTGGCATAACCACAGTACTCTCTACACAGAGGTGACAACAGTATTCTCATAGCACATGACAAAACCAGGAAGTTCTTGTAATGTTGATTGGGCAATCTTTGAAAAAGCACAACTGGCCCTGTATATAATAAAAACTGCCTAAATTCTGTTGCCTTCCACTGGCTGTACTCAGTCAAAGATCTTGGCTTTCTAGAGAAGCTCCGGGGTAAACTTTGTCTACACATTTTCAAGTGATCAGAGATAGCGGATAGAACAGAGGATGGAACTCGACAATTCAATGGTCCCTTAAACCATAGAGCAATCAATTTACGCACAATGCCCAAGCAAACTAAATGCATGTAATCCAGGGGAAAAGCAGAAACCATACCAATGCCTAGCCCATGGAGAGGTGATTTAGCATGATGGTGGTCTTCATCAGACATTTGGTCAAACTGAGTGTCTGTCCTCAGGTTGGAATTCATGTCTGGAAACACAACTCTACCATCAACATAAATGCCATACTGTGTGCAACGCTCACAAGAACTGTAGCCACTGTGACCTTTGATACATTTCAAAAAAGCCCTTGCTGGAGTGTCACAGATAAAAGCATCTGGAAGTGTGACATTGTAATGTTTACCATTTAACGTTACACCAGTTGTTGAGATGACTTTTAAATCTTCAATGAAATCATGCATGTAGTCATTTACAGATTCAGGTTTACAGGGACCTGCATAGATACCTATGATGAACACATTTGCTTTTGGGAGTCCAACTATTTGACCTAAAATAGGCCATAGCTGCATATTAGAGCTCCTTGAAAGAGGCAGTCCATCAACATTCACACGAATGGTTAATGTGTCTGTGGTTAGTTCTTGCTCATGTGTCATTTTCAGTTCTGACAGTAATGCACTTGCAAGCCCAAAGTGGTAGTAGCTTCCCTTTCCCATATCTTTTACCTCACAATCTTTCAATGTACCCAGGAGAGTTCTGGGATCCTTGGGTACATCCAGACCTAGCTCCAAAAGTATAGCTAGTAGGTCTGACAGTGCAGAATGAGACACATGCCGATTAGCTGCCCATTCAGCAAGTTTTCTCTTCGCATCAAGCTGGGATTCCTCTTCAGTAAAATCAGAGGTAGGATCTTCGTCACAGTCGCTTGCCATATACAAGTCATCAACATCACTCTCAAAGTCCAATTCCAGATTTACTGCCTCTTCAGCACTGTTGTCCACATAGTCCTCAACTTCTACTTCCTGGTCCACTGCCTGCACTTCCTGATCCGCTGCCTGCACTTCCTGATCTGCTGCCTGCACTTCCTGATCTGCTGCCTGCACTTCCTGGTTCACATCCTGGAGGTATAGGTCCACAGCCTGATCTGCTCGGTCCACAGCTTCCATGGCAAGGCTCATTAAATGCTGTTGCACTCTAGCTTTGATTCTCCTCCTCCTTGTCCTTGAACTGCCATAGAAGTTATCCATTTCACTAGAAAATAAAAAGAAAAAAATATTTGCAATGTATGTATGATTAAGGCTGAACGATTCCAAGAAAAAAAAAATCTAATTGCGATTTTTCTGGAGGTTATTGCATTTTTGATTCGATTTCAATTTTCTTCCAGTCAAGCTTCAGTGGAATTTTTATATTTTACAGTAACATTTATAAAATTTCATTATACCATCAAAACATTAAAAAGCTATTACTCAAGGATGAAAACTTAAAAAGATTCAAGTACTGTACATTCACGAGAATCCCCAGGATTTTCAGATTCCCCTGCAGTAACCCCACTTCCCTACCACAGAATCACCCCACTGACTGCCTTTTTCATATCGGGTATTCTGCATGTTGCTCTACACACTAGGATTTCCCTCTGGATGACTAAAGTATTCATCTATCAACCTGTTTACATTAATTACCACCACTACTACGATAACTCTAAAAGTCCAGTATGAAAAGACATAACTGTGCCATTTTTCATAATTTAACAATATTTCCCATCACAATCCACTGAAAAATAACTGTATAATAAATTAATAATATATTTTCTTTTTTCAATTCCTATATGTAAACTACTTTTAAGAAGTAGGACCTAAAATATAGAAATCAAGGAATTTATGATGTATTCAAATATCTAGGCTGTTTTCTATTTGATTTAAAGGATGCACGATAACTGTTTCATAAAACCAATAAACTTCAGCTCCTAAAGGCCGATGCCAATAACACACATACATACCTAATAATACAAAATCAAAAATTCCAACTGCATGGGGTTGTTTGTGTCTAAAATAAGATGGGAAAGTGGTTTGGAAGCAGCTCGGGGTCTCACTTGTGAAGCAGCAACTTTCCTTCCCCAATCGCAATATCTCAGTGAGAAAAGCTTAAGAGTGGGATTTTCAACTCCTGCTAGGCTTGTCACGATACTAAAATTTCAAACTCAATATCAATATCTAAAAAAATATTTGATACTCGATACCATTTTCGATACAGGGGATGAAAAAAAGAGACAAATACTTAAAAGCATAAGAAATATTGGTATGAACTTGAAAATCCCTTATGCTAGTTGAATAAGTGTGCAAATAAATACTAAAAATATACCCAAATACAATGCAATTTGACAATATTTTAAGGTCGTTTCAAGCATTTTTTTGACATGTAAACATAAAATTTTTTAAAAGTAACAATCGTAAAAATATACAAACAACAGTTTTCAGAGGTAGTGAAAAAAATGGTTTTGACTTCATGCAAGCTATAATGATAATAATAGCAACAATGACGCCATTTTTGGTTTGAGGTAAATACAAAAATTATTTATACAGACAGACAGACAGACAGACAGACAGACACTTTCCAAAAAAATTAGAATATTATGGAAAAGGTGTTTCATTTCCATAATACCATTGAAAAAGTTAAACCTTCATAGATTATAGATTCAGGGCCCACAATTTAAATGATTTCAAGTATTCATTTGTTTATTTTTACATAATTTGGGCTTCCAGCTCATAAAACCCACAAAAACAGGAATTAAAAAAAATTGAATACTGTGAAGAAATCAGCCCAAATTTAGCAGATCATGAATGTTTTAAACAGAGTGTCACTCACTGATCATCTACTAAACTCAAAGCACCTGCACAAGATTCCCCAGGTGTCAATTGCTTCAGTTTGGTTCAATTGTCTCAGTTCGGTTCAATATGGGGAAGACTGCAGACTTGACAACTGGCCAGAAGACCATCATTAACGCCCTCCATAGGATGGGTTCCTAGCAAGGGGCAAACTCCGCCTCAGAACAGTGAAGCTCCCTTCCTTGTTGGAAATAGTGTAATCCTCCCTTCATCCGCTAGGGGCTGGCTCCAAGAGCGAGCAAATCCCCATAGACTCCCATGTTAAAAACGCCAACTTCACAGCAGAAATAAACAGGTTTACAGCCTGGTTCAAAAAATCATTTTAGGTTTATTAGGTCAAGTTTACCTTCATGTCAACTGTGAGGGGGGTGAATTTTTTTATAACTCATTCGTTTAGATGTTATTTATTCTTCAAATTACACATAATTAAGGGCGTGTCCTTATGACAGACCGGAAGCTCCGCCTGCCGACCAGAGGCTCCTAGTTAGCTCCTTTTTTGCTCTTAATAAGGTCTCAGTTTGTTACAGAGTCGCACAACGGCGGTGTTTAGTCAGCGAATTGCAAGTCTAAGCATGTCTTACCTTAACCATGGCGCTTTGGAACCTTATCTTTGTTAGCTCCTCTTAGTTTCGTGTTAGCTCAGTTAGCGTTTAGCCCACAGTACGTCAGCTGTCAATCATTTGCCCCGCGGCTGCGCTGTGCCCATTTTAGGATTTTCCTGGAGTGACGACGTACGTGACACGGCAAGATGGCGACGGTAAGACACGCCCAACTGGCTTCACATTTCTCTATTCAGAAGAGACCGGAAGCTACGTCCAGTAATTATATACAGTCTATGGTTCCTAGCCAAGGAGGCTGCTGTTCACAGACTGTTGTGTCCAAGCATATCAATGGAAAGTCTAGGGGAAGCAGGAGAAGATTCAGCATCAACAGAGACAAGCGTGGGCTTCAGCGGATTATCAACCAGAGAAGATTCAAGAATCTGGCAGAGATCCAGAAAGAGTGGAATGAGGCGGAGTCACAGCTTCAAAAACTAACACGTTACTCCCTCCAATAACTGCACGGACAAGCTCTTTGTTTACTGATGGTTTATTCCAAGCTCACAATCAAGGTCACTCAGCGTTGCCATTGTGAGAACTAAAAATATAAAGGTATAAAGGAATAAACTTAAGCATGTTATAAACTTAATAACAACAAACAGTTTGTATTGTTTCATTATAGGGGATTATCACGCTTACCGGAAGTTGCCGGCTTTTGACACTTCCTCTTCCGGGCTATGTTAACGACAGCCGTTCCTGCTCTGTTATACTGTTTAAATCGGATAAACTCCAAACATATTTAAGTTTTCATTCTAGACTGAAGTGATACTGGATCAAAAGCTGGATCAAAGCGATCGATTCGCCGCGGTGAAGGGCAGAACTTTATAATAAAACACACGTTTGTTTGTCCCCGGTGGGGCACAACACCGGCACTTCACAGCATGCTAGCATTAGCCAGCTAGCGTTTACTGACGTGCTTAACATTGTGCGTCTTAAAACACACAAACATCTGAAAATCGGGTCTGTACCTCCCCGTTTCCAGTGGAACAACTGGGGACTGCCAAGAAAGGAGACGCTTTCAGATGATTGTGTGTTTTCAGCCGCACAAAGTTAGGCACGTTATAGAGCTGGCTAATGCTAACCTGCTAACACGACTGCGCAGTCTGCCGGCCACAAACAAACGTGTGTCGTTTTATTATAAAGTTCGGTCCTTCACCGCGGCGAATCGGTCGTTTTAATCCACTTCTTCCTCAGCATCACTTCAGTCTGGAATGAAAACTTGGCATTGGCGTTTATCCGATTTACAAAGTTTAACAGAGTAGTAGCTGGCGGACTTTTGTTAGCAGGTTAGCATTAGCCAGCTTGATGACGTGCCTAACTTTGTGCGGCTGAAAACACAAGCATCTGAAAGCGTCTCCTTTCTTGGCAGTCCCCAGTTGTTCCACTAGAAACGGGGAGGTACAGACCCGATTTTCAGATGTTTGTGTGTTTTAAGACGCACAATGTTAAGCACGACAGTAAACGCTAGCTGGCTAATGCTAGCATGCTGTGAAGTGCCGGTGTTGTGCCCCACCGGGGACAAACAAACGTGTGTTTTATTATAAAGTTCTGCCCTTCACCGCGGCAAATCGATCGCTTTGATCCAGCTTTTGATCCAGTATCACTTCAGTCTAGAATGAAAACTTAAATATGTTTGGAGTTTATCCGATTTAAACAGTATAACAGAGCAGGAACGGCTGTCGTTAACATGGCCCGGAAGAGGAAGTGCCAAATGTTTCAACTTCCGGAAACCGGAACGCGGAAATGTGATAATCCCCTATTAAACAAGTGCAGCTGTTGAATCTTCACAAATTCCAATAAATCCCTTTTATTCACAATTAAATATATGAACTGAAATAACCAAGCCGGCATTGAACGCAACTCATTGCCTGCTGTTATCGAACAGGAGAAAAATGTCTTTTTCTTCACAAAGGAACCTCATGTTGAAGATCGTGGCTCATATAATATCAAAAAACAGCCTTAGAACCGTCAGTATCATTGTATTATCATCACTTTGAGTTAGGGCTGAGCGATAATTCGATAACGATTATATCTATCGAAAAGGCGTGCCTGCGATAGAAATAACAGAGCCTCGATAGGAGGTTCGATAGAGAGAAAAAAACTCCCTTCGTTTTTCATTCCAGCCCATCATGTAGCTTAATACTACCATCATTACTCCCTCCTAACCAATCACAAACGCAGACCCAGGCATGCGCTGTCTCCCGCCCCCTCTCAAACCACAACAGAAACATGTGGAAGAAGCTCACGCCACTGCATGGACAGCAAAGCCTTATGACCGAGGAGGAAACCGCGTTTCTCCTTCACTGACTGACGGCTGCAGCAGCTGTTTTATCATCAGGATGACGAGGATTAAATGATTTAACACAAAAGCGTCAACATTTCTGAACTGATGCTGCAGCACCGGTGGTGCTGTCAGCTGCTGCGCACACGGACAGCACGCAGAGGTACGAGGGGGCAGAGGCGGAGCAGCAGGAGGGCCATCAGGTGGGAGGAAAAGTAACGGCTGATAAATTAGCTTTGATTTTACAAGTTGAAGACATTCCAATAAATATATTGATCACGGTTCTGATCACTCTGTGGCTTTCAGGGAGCCTTTCTTTAAGGTCAGTAGAGACTTCGCTACTCACGTGCATGCGCATAGATAATATAAATGCATGATACAATCAGAAAGATAACACATGAAATAGTCATGTCATTAAATAAAAATCTGAATTCAGCATCATCTCAGAGTGAAGCTGGTTTCCAGCATGTAGATGCTGCAGTGGTGAGTTAGAGCAACAGAACACACTTTATCCTGATTTATAAAGTTTCTGATTATTTCATACCTTAAATTTAATCTTCCATCATCCATTGTCTGGAAACAAAAGGTATAGGCTATTCAAAATATCAAATATACAATTCACTTATTGTTATGACATTGTAAAAATGTCCATTTTGCTCCTGTTCTGATGTTAAACTAGAAAGCTTTTAGAATTAAGATTTTAATAATTCATTTAGAGTTGTTTGTGTACCTGTTTTATCTGACACAGCTGTGTAATGTTACATGTCACGTTTAGCTTTGACAGAAAATAAATATTTGAATAAAATTAATCCCCCGATATCTTTAAATATTATTTAAGAGTAACAGGAAAAATTTGAAATAGTAAAAAATAAAGATTTATTTTATATCGTGATATATATCGATATCGAACAATGTGGAAAAAAATTATCGTGATAGAACTTTTTTCCATATCGCCCAGCTCTACTTTGAGTCCATCATTGTATTATCACCGCTTTGAGTCCAGTTTGAGCGGTGGTGGTGGTGGCAGGATGCCGCTAAAACATGGTAAGCCCAAACTCTTCCTGTGTCGCATGAAAAAAGGAACTGTGTTGTCCGTCAGAACATGAGTTGCGTTTCGCTAAGTTGCACTTAAATCAGTTACGTTGCTACTGTTCGGTTACATAGACCAGTATAATTTGAGACAGATGCACATATGAGTATAAACGAAAATAAAACAATAATAACACTGTCAGCTACACCACATTCAGACGCATCCGGGAGATGGGCTGCCATATTGAACCGAACTGAGACAATTGAACCGAACTGAAGCAATTCATTGACACCTGGGGAAACTTGTGCAGGTGCTTTGAGTTTAGTAGATGATCAGTGAGTGACACTCAGTTTAAAACATTCATGATCTGCTAAATTTGGGCTGATTTCTTCACAGTATTCAAATTTTTTGAATTCCTGTTTTTGTGGGTTTTATGAGCTGGAAGCCCAAATTATGTAAAAATAAACAAATGAATACTTGAAATCATTTAAATTGTGGGCCCTGAATCTATAATCTACTGTATGAAAGTTTAACTTTTTCAATGGTATTATGGAAATGAAACACCTTTTCCATGATATTCTAATTTTTTGGAAAGGGTGTACATATATATACATATATATATATATATATATAAATATATATATATATATATATATATATACATAAATAAAATATCTGTAAATTCTTATTTACCAAGGCATGTTTGTACACAGCAAACAAAATGCACAAAAAGATACGTTGGGCTTGAAAATGCGGTGGGAGAATCATAGACCCCTCCCACCACAGTCTCCTAAAATCCTGCGGGAAACACTGAATGCGTTTTTAAGTTCCATAATAAACGGGAGCTTTAAGTAACTAACCTGTCTGAATTCATCATGAAGGCCAGGATGTTGGCACCTAAGATGTTTCTCCAGGTTTGTTGTGCTGCTGGACTTGTTGCGACCACTTTGACACACTGTTTGCACACAGGCGTGTCTACGTCTTTTGGTTTTTCTTATTCATCTGCTGCATGCGAAATACTTCCAAAAAAGACTTTTTCCTTCTTCATTTTCTAACAAGACTATCTGGTCTGGACTTCCAGCAACAGAAACATGAGCTGTCAGGATCTCTGGCTGCCTGTCAGTCAGCTGCCGTTTACCTGCCGGTTGCTTCCTGTGAAGTGCGTGAGCACTGCAGTATCGATACTATGGCAACTTAGTATCATTATCGATACAGCGTTTCAGTATTGATACTTTTCAGAGTATCGATATTTTTGACAACCCTAACTCCTGCATGTCTGATCTTAAAAATTCAAACTTTATGGGACATAAGTTATCGGGGTAAGTCGTCATGATATTGGACTTATCGGAAAGACGTCATAATTTGCTGTTATCCGCCCGGTAATTATTATGCATCCCTAATTTGAGTAATATTTATCTAACACTGTCACCTGAACTTGAGATGAAGAAGACGCTCAATCATCATAAATGTTGAGATCAGGTGGGTTTTCCCTGATTGTTTCAGGTCCGCCGGTATGACACTCCTCATCCACTCAGGTCTGCTCAGTAACACAGAGGCACAAACTTTCCTCCTGTTTCTGGACCTCTGATGTACCTGTGGCTTAAAGTGCCAGTGACATGAAATTCCCAGCGACTTTTGGTCCCTTTTTAGTCAGATTCATGCAGTATTCAGGTGAAAAATACTCTTTTGTTGTTCTTAACTATGATCAATTTAACCTGCTTAAGAACTACATACAAATTAGCCATGGGCTACAATCTGGCATATCAAAATATACCTTTTTCTTAAAATGCACTGTTCCAATTTTTCTAAACAAACAAAAAAATGATGCAAGCATTACAACCAATAAATGCCTGGCATAAGTCAGCAACATTCTACTCAGTAGAACCAACACTCAGTAAAACCAAAGTTAAGCTAGCTTTGTTAGCTTTTTTTCTTTTTTAATACAGTAAAGATATCAGACGTTTATTTTTCGGGCCATAAATCAAAACACTAGCACTGGTCAGTCTGTTGACACTGTTCTTTCCTCCTCATCTTACACTCATAATAAATAAACTAAAAAGAATGAGAGTCTGAGTAATTTTCCACTATGATGTTCTTTACATGGCCTTGCTATTATCAACAATGTTGGGCCTGCAAGTGCAATCATTTCAGAACTGAAAATGACAAAGCATGAATTGACACAAATGTGCATTCATTGAAAAATATTCAATTCAAATTACTTACGCAGCAAAGAAGAACACTTTCCAAATGTATGACGTTAACAGTGATCCTCTAGGGAAAACAATGGAGAAGGGAGAAAGAAAAGATGAGAGAAGTTAACAGGAGGCACTTTCAAATATATGATTCTGGACACAAACATAGTTACCAGTACTGTAAGATTTACGTTCACTCACCAACTACAAAACAACATTTCTAAAATTCCTTGTAGAAATTCACTATTGTAAAACACTTGTAGATGAAAACTACATATATAGCCAGCTCAGAAATAGAGTAATGAGAAAAAGGTCTTATTTTGTTTGCATGTCACATTTCTTTATAGAAATTGTCAAATGCATTCACACACTTAATCAAATCACATCATTTACTGATAAGACTATAATTAATCTCCTTCAAGTTGACACCTTAGCAGCTAAATGTAGCTGTTAACAAATGACACTTGACTCCATTAAACATACAAAATGAAGAGCTAGGATAAACACTTATATGCTTAGATGCATGGTTGTTGTTAGATGTCTGTACAGTTAAACTCTAAGATCAATTAAAACAATCAAATATGATATGGGCAATATTAACATAATTTGTCTGAGGTTTTTCTGCTAACATAAGTACTACATTAAAATACAAATGCAAAATCAACAATGAATTGAAAATAACACACTAGTTTAAGAAACTATTTATTAAGATAAATAAACGATGACAAGCAGAGACAGCACAACCTCTGTCCAGTTTATACGTGGCGCAATGCATTGGACAGGTCTTTTCAGTAGCAGTGTTGGCTGCTTTACTTATAAACATCACTCGTCATCAACTCTGACAACTTAGAAGAAAACGTTCTGCATTTGGGGTAGCCTATCTGCAGCGGAATACATAACCGCTGGGAACGCTGCTGTCATGGCTCCACATGCACATCCGGTCGGAAATGACCGGAAACCATGCTGCCGCTGTGAAAGCTAAGATCGGACACAAGCGAGACAAAGGCAGATCTGTCATAAACAACGTTGTATTTTGCCTCTCTGCATTGGTTGGATTGTCTGACTGTCCGTATCTTTTACCGGCAGATGTTTGAGTGGATGATCCAAGAAAATGTCCTGATTTGCAATTCCCCAATCTCTTTAACTGTTTGCTGAACTCCCAGCTGTATATAACTGAACTGTATAATAGGCACTTCTTAGATGGAAGTCTAAATCATTTTCACATCTTACATTTATAATATTAAATATCTGACGTTACATTTAATAATTGGCTGGCATATATAGTTCTTCTCATGTGTCTGTATAATAAAGGATAGTTATTCTGTTCAGTGTCCACATAAATTTTTTGTGGCAGTTAGCTATTTATATTGGTGACATTCCAAAGGAAATATGTACCACAGGATCAACCATTATTATAATCATCATCATCATCATTGTTATTATTATTATCATTGTTATAATTCTCATCGAGAAGAGCAACTGACATTGAATGTTAAGCTACAGGTGTATATAATGATTATACATATGGGTTGGTTGTTATATAACATGTATAATTTGATTATTATTTTTACGGTGAAAATGGTTTTGAAGTATTTGTATTAACATATTGCCATTATAATCAGCATAGGGAACTCAGGTGTGGGGAAATTCATCTGCAGAGATTGTGGTAAAATATGGCTCAGTGTGTACTATTGAAAAATAAAATCTGTAGGCCTAAGTCAAGTGAATTTTATTCTTTTCCAAAATTTTATTTCTACCAGGTATATATGCACGCAAGCAACAATTAAAAAATAAAATTTTTCAACCAACATTATCCACATTAAAACAAACAACTGGAAAACTCAAGTGTTAATGATAAACACTATTAATCAATAAAGGTATTACATAATTACAATTGAGAACACGTTTGTAATCAACATCCATTCAGAAATTTTCTATGACCTGCAACAGGTTATATACACAAACGTACAATTAATAAACGTTGACATGGCTTCACACACTGCCATCTCTGTTCACCTTCCTCACTGATTTGTTCCACTGATCACGGCGCTCAGCTGCTGACTTGTTACACGCCCGAAACCCGAAGAAAGACAGCTGCCACCTACTTGAAGGCTGCGTGCTGTGCAGAACACCGCAGCACAACTCCTCCTCATGGTTTACAGCAAATTCTCACAGGGACAAGTGACAAAGATAAAGCGCTGATCCCTCATAGCAACCGTTTATGTTCACCGCGCTCCTGGTTGCTAGGTGCCAGCGCATGGATGTGGAAAGTTTCGCTCCCGAGAATACATTACATGGCATAAACCCAGATGATATGAAACGGAAATAAGAAATAAGAAATAAAATAAACATTTTAAATGGTTGTTTTTCCTCGTCTCATGCTGATGGTCTTGGCAAAACATTAATTTGGACTTTTTACAAAACATCATGATGTTGTTATTTCGGCATCCATTTTATCAGTTTACTGCAATTAAATCAAAGTCTAATCTTAAATCGGGTTAATACTATCTTAATGGTCTGTAATTGTTGAACAGCAAAGGGTTTTGTTGGGATTTGCGTGACAGGTTAATGCAGTTTATGCAGCAAAACTAACAGAGATTAGTTGATTTTTCTGTGTTCATATCGTGTCTGGAAAGCTAGCAAAAGTAACCGTGTCGTGATAGCAGGCAGGCCACGGTTTGGTAGGTTAACATCAGCCTCCTGGCTCCCATTAGGGATGGGGACTTGGTTTCACTCACGTTACTCGATACTCGTGCAAGTTATACGAGTAATTCACGCGGTCAAATTAGGGCTTGTAAAGCTAGAGAGCTAGTTATTTAGCTGACTAGCTAGCTAGGTAAACAGCTAACCAACTAAGTAAGCGCGGGTTTGAATGTGTGAATTAAAAAAAATTACTGGCATTGCTTTCATGATTTATTAGCCATCTAAAACACTTACTTAGTTGAGTTCAAATAAGTCGCTAGCCTATTTCGAAGTAGTAGTTCAAATAAGAAATTTTACAAATTCCCCAATATCAGCTACTCACCAGTTCCCGCAAGCTGCCGCTGCTCCTTCCAACGGTCGGTGCTTGCTGTTCTGAAGAAAATTGAAAAGACCGCCGGAGCCAAGTGTGACGGCTTGGCCTACCCATGGTCCTCAGCGACAATTACCATGGTGATGCAAGATTAAACTTTATGCACAATCGACGTCAATTTTTGCGCTTGTTCAATTTATTTTTCCATAGTCCAGTTTTTTGTAGGCTGTAGTCAATATTTCATTTAATGTATTATATCTACATTAGGGGTTTCAACTCCCTGTAAGATACGGATATATTATGTATTATTGTGCCATGGATAAATAAACATTCTTATTGTGCATTCACTACTTAACTATTCAAATTAAACTTTTTTTTTTTTTTTTTTCCAAACGTGCATCATTGTGATTTTGGTCAGCTGGGGACTGAAAAGGCTAGGTCACAACTAACTGCACTTAGTGTCACTACTAGGACGTAACTGCAGAGCCAGCGTGAAAGACGCAGACGATTGGCACAACTGCGATATGTGTACAGGAGTACAGACCCAGTCTAATGCTGACTGGAAGATGTCTTCTGATTATGCATTCACTACAATATGTTGAATTCATGTTAAGGTGTATTTAAAGGCGTTTTAATTTGCGAAGAAAAATTATGTAGGAAAATTTTAAAAGATATTTATTTGAATATTGTCTAATCAACCAAAATTCTGCAACACCCCTCTACCCCGCAGGACCCTTGATAATTTTTGCATTTTATTAATTTGGCTTTTATCAACCATTTTTGGTTTTGAGTTTCCAAAGTAATTTTTTTAATATCACTGAAATACATATATATATATATATATATATATATATATATATACATATCTGTACATGTACAGACAAAAATACAAACCTACATGGTCCTGTGTGAAAAAGTGATGGCCCTCTGTTAAAACATAAATTAACTGTGGTTTATCACATCTTTTGAAAGCTGAGTTCAATTTCTCTACCCTCACCCAGGCCTGATCACGGCCACACCCGTTTGTCAATCAAGAAATCATTTAAGTAGGACCTGCCTGAAAAAGTGAAGTAGACCAAAAGATCCTCAAAAGCTAGACATCATGCTGCAAACCAGTGAAATTCAGGAACAAATGAGAAACAAAGTCATTGAGATCTATCAGTCTGGAAAACATGGAACAGTGGTGAACCTTCCCAGGAGGGGCCGGCCAACCAGAATTACCCCAAGAGCACAGCGACGACTCATCCAAGAGGTCACGAAAGACCCCAGAACAACATCCGAGAACTGCAGGCCTCACTTGTCTCAATTAAGGTCAGTGTTCATGACTCCCCCATCAGAAAGAGACTGGGGGGCAAAAATGGCTGCATGGCAGAGTTCCAAGACCAAAACCACTGCTGAGCAAAAAGAACATAAAGGCTCGTCTCAGTTTAGCCAGAAAGCATCTTGATGATCCCCAAGACTTTTGGGAAAATACTCTGTGGACTGACGAGACAAAAGTGGAACTTTCTGGAAGGTGGAGGTCCCATTACATCTGGCGTAAAAGTAACACGGCATTTCAGAAAAGGAACATCATAGTAACAGGAAAATATGGTGGTGGTAGTGTGATGGTCTGGGGCTGTTTTGCTGCTTCAGGACCTGGAAGACTTGTGTTATCTTTGTCTCACATTCAAATGTTTGATGATATGAAACATTTAAGTGTGACTAACATGCAAAAAAGCAAGAAATCAGGCAGGGGGCAAACACTTCTTTTTCACACATGTATGTAGTATATATACTGGGAGGGATGGATGGATGGATGGATGGATGGATGGGTGGGTGGGTGGGTGGGTGGGTGGGTGGGTGGGTGGATGGATGGATGGATGGATGGATGGATGGATGGATGGATGGATGGATGGATGGATGGATGGATGGATGGATGGATGGATGGATGGATGGATGGATGGATGGATGGATGGATGGATGGATGGATAGATAGATAGATAGATAGATAGATAGATAGATAGATAGATAGATAGATAGATAGATAGATAGATAGATAGATAGATAGATAGATAGATAGATAGATAGATAGATAGATAGACTTCTTAAAATATCCACTGTGCCTGTATTGTTCCTTTTAGAGCTCATATATTTCAAGCCTTCCTCAACACACATAATGCCCTTGGTCAGGGGTGGGAAAACTGCAGCCCAGGGGCCCGCCATACATTAGTTCAGGTTATAATCACTAATAGTTATAGTAAAGAAGCCATAAAGTGACTGCCTAGTCAACATGACAAAACGTCATGATAAAAAGTGAAGGACCAGTATAAATATATTAATGAAAATCACTGTGGCCAGGGAGAGGGAAGTCTGGGCTTCCCTTCTTAGGCAGCTGCCCCCGCGACCCAACCTCCGATAAGCGGAAGAAAATGGATGGATGAAGATCAATGTTTTTTAAAGTTAAGAAAAAAATAATAATCTTATGATGCAACCCCTGGTTCTACATTTGTGTACTTTGGCTGTTCTTTAAAGAGCTAAAACTTTGATGTAATGGGTTTTACATCATTTTCATTAGTTCACACTGTTCGATCTGCTGTCATGTGCTACTGGCCTGGCCAATCTCTCAAATTTCAAAACCGAATGGCCCCTACTGTGCCAAAAAGTTTGCCCAGATATTCTGGTCGCTATTTCCACTAAAAACAAACAACTACAAAAATCTTAGTTTTATATACTGGCTCTCCAAAATTCTCTCTGAAAGTAAGCCTATGGCTTGTGTCCAACCGATAAGAAACTTAACACTTTTTCATTGAGCTAAACCAAATACATCGTTGAAAGGTTGCGGCCTTAACATCAATCAATTAAATCAAATCAAATTAACTTTATTATGTTTCAAAAATGTTTGTGAAGGAGCGCTTCCTGGATTCAGTTGTACTTCTTTGGAGGTGCTCTTTGGATGGGGCAGTAAGATTAGATGAGCAAAAAAAAAAAACTCCTTTGTTCTTTTTGCTCATCTAAACTTTATTGTGCTTTGGCAGGAAACTTGTCTTGGGCTCAGAGTGTTGACACAGCGGTTTTTACATTGAACACAACACAATAGTACACAAACAACAATGGTCTTTTACACAGACTTGCTAGTGCACATGGTGTACAATAATAACAGCAGTTTCAGAATGTTTGCATTTAACACAACCATGCAGGCGCCAGCCACTACTAAGCCTAACATCATGAAGTGCTATTAAGAAGTTAAATGACTGTTAATACAGAATTAAACAAAAGTGACAACAGTTAAAAAAACACATAAAAAAACAAATCTAAAGAGGAGACTGAGACCATATTCTGACAAAGACTATCCCCCTATGGAGGGCTGGTATTTTGTTCAAACATGTCAGCATAAAGAGATTTTAAATGACTCCTGCTTTGAAACACTGACCCATGAACCTTAATCTTAGTGCATGTTTGATAGCTCATAATTCTACAGCAAAGGGGATACAGTCATGGGACCAATGAGAGCTTTGGATTTCAGCTATCATAGTTAACAACTGGGGGGTGCTGTCAAATATGGCTAAAATAAAGTTTCACACATTTTATATACACTCATTCAACAATTGTTGTCACGTTGGCTTTAAATAATGTGATCAACTTAGAGCCCATGCCTGCTGAGCACATATAGATCCCTTATTGGCCCCATAAAGTCATCCCACATGGCCCTCCAATATACGTAGCTTAACCCATGTGGGGCCTACATGATCCAACCCAGTACTAGCCTATGCCTGCATTGACCGCATACAACTTCGATGGGGCCCATTTAGATGGCCCACATGGCCCACATGGGCTTACCATGTTGGCCCATGTTACTGAAACTACATGGGTCCCAATAATGTTACCAATTTACATCCCATGCCCACTGTGCCCATATAGATCCCATGTTGGGACCATATCATCAGCCCACATGGGCTTCCAATCTGGGACCCATGTAGCTTAACCCATGTTGGGCCTAAATGATGCAACCTAGTACAATCCCATTCCCAAGTTGCCCACTTATATCCCTCATTGGACCAATTTAGCTGGCCCACGTGAGCTTAACATGTGGGCCCAGATTACTGAAACCATATGGGTCCCAATAATGTTACCCATTTACAGCCCATGCCCATTGTACCCATATAGATCCCATGTTGGGACCATATGATCAGGCCACATGGGCTTCCAATCTGAGGCTCATGTAGCTTAACCCATGTTGGGCCTAAATGATGCAACCTAGTACAATCCCATTCCCAAGTTGCCCACTTATATCCCTCATGGGCCCTATTTAGCTGGCCCACATGGGCTTAACATGTGGGCCCATGTTACCAAAACCATATGGGTCCCAATAATGTTACCCATTTACATCCCATGCCCATTGTGCCCATATAGATCCCATGTTGGGACCATATGATCAGCCCACATGGGCTTCCAATCTGGGGCCCATGTAGCTTAACCCATGTTGGGCCTAAATGATGCAACCTAGTACAATCCCATTCCCAAGTTGCCCACTTATATCCCTCATGGGCCCTATTTAGCTGGCCCACATGGGCTTAACATGTGGGCCCATGTTACCAAAACCATATGGGTCCCAATAATGTTACCCATTTACATCCCATGCCCATTGTGCCCATATAGATCCCATGTTGGGACCATATGATCAGCCCACATGGGCTTCCAATCTGGGGCCCATGTAGCTTAACCCATGTTGGGCCTAAATGATGCAACCTAGTACAATCCCATTCCCAAGTTGCCCACTTATATCCCTCATGGGCCCCATTTAGCTGGTCCGCATGGGCTTAACATGTGGGCCCATGTTACTAAAACCACATGGGTCCCAATAATGTTACCCATTTAGATCCCATGCCCACTATGCCCATATAGATCCCATGTTGGGACCATATGATCAGGCCACATGGGCTTCCAATCTGGGGCCCATGTAGCTTACCCCATGTTGGGCCTAAATGATGCAACCTAGTACTATCCCATTCCCAAGTTGCTCACTTATGTCCCTCATGGGCCCCATTTAGCAGGCCCCCATGGGCCTACCATGTGGGCCCATGTTACCGAAACCATATGGGTCCCAATAATGTTACCCATTTACATCCCATGCCCATTGTGCCCATATAGATCCCATGTTGGGACCATATGATCAGCCCACATGGGCTTCCAATCTGGGGCCCATGTAGCTTAACCCATGTTGGGCCGAAATGATGCAACCTAGTACAATCCCATTCCCAAGTTGCCCACTTATATCCCTCATGGGCCCCATTTAGCAGGCCCGCATGGGTTTAACATGTGGGCCCATGTTACCAAAACCACATGGGTCCCAATAATGTTACCCATTTAGATCCCATGCCCACTATGCCCATATAGATCCCATGTTGGGACCATATGATCAGGCCACATGGGCTTCCAATCTGGGGCCCATGTAGCTTACCCCATGTTGGGCCGAAATGATGCAACCTAGTACAATCCCATTCCCAAGTTGCCCACTTATATCCCTCATGGGCCCCATTTAGCTGGCCGGCATGGGCTTAACATGTGGGCCCATGTTATCAAAACCACATGGGTCCCAATAATGTTACCCATTTAGATCCCATGCCCACTATGCCCATATAGATCCCATGTTGGGACCATATGATCAGCCCACATGGGCTTCCAATCTGGGGCCCATGTAGCTTAACCCATGTTGGGCCTAAATGATGCAACCTAGTACAATCCCATTCCCAAGTTGCTCACTTATATCCCTCATGGGCCCCATTTAGCAGGCCCCCATGGGCCTACCATGTGGGCCCATGTTACCAAAACCACATGGGTCCCAATAATGTTACCCATTTACATCCCATGCCCACTATGCCCATGTAGATCCCATGTTGGGACCATATGATCAGCCTACATGGGCTTCCAATCTGGGGCCCATGTAGCTTAACCCATGTTGGGCCGAAATGATGCAACCTAGTACAATCCCATTCCCAAGTTGCCCACTTATATCCCTCATGGGCCCCATTTAGCTGGCCCGCATGGGCTTAACATGTGGGCCCATGTTACCAAAACCACATGGGTCCCAATAATGTTACCCATTTAGATCCCATGCCCACTATGCCCATGTAGATCCCATGTTGGGACCATATGATCAGCCCACATGGGCTTCCAATCTGGGGCCCATGTAGCTTAACCCATGTTGGGCCTATATGATGCAGCCTAGTACTATCCCATTCCCAAGTTGCCCACTTATATCTCTCATGGGCCCCATTTAGCAGGCCCCCATGGGCCTACCATGTGGGCCCATGTTACCAAAACCATATGGGTCCCAATAATGTTACCCATTTACATCCCATGCCCACTATGCCCATGTAGATCCCATGTTGGGACCATATGATCAGCCCACATGGGCTTCCAATCTGGGGCCCATGTAGCTTAACCCATGTGGGGCTCACAAATTTTGCCCAGTTCAAGCCCATGCCCAGATGGTACCCATGTTGCCCATTTATAACCCACATGGGGCCCACATGGCATGTTGGCTGGGAAGCATTTACATTTATTTGCACCGTTAACTCTGTCTGTTTAATCATAAGTCACAAACACAGCTATCATTGACGGGTCCATTAGGTCCATGTTTTTTAAATTGTTGCGGACTATCTGTTAGTAATTCCTTCTGTTAGTTATAAAACAAATGGTCTGTATAAATAACACCACCATGGACATATTCAGCTGTCACCTCATATTACGGCTTATTGAAAGGTAAACACCAGTTATAACTATCATTAGATAACTCTGCAGCTACGGGAGAGCCCAGTCGTCTTATACCATTATTGGCACAAGCATGTTATACAGGCTGTTATTTGAAAAATAACCATTTTGCAACGTTAACTAAAGCCTGGGATACAATGTGCAATTTTTTCAATCATTGCTCGCAGCTCCAACTCAAATTGTGCGAATCAGTCGCAGAGTTCAAAAAGTTCACAGCTTGCGATGTCTGTCCTCATACTGTACGAACCGATGCTCGGATGCGATCTGACTACTCACACTATATGTCCTCAAAGACACGTTGGGGTCTTGAACATTCCCGACATGCAACGCAATGAATGCAGCTAGTAGTAGTAGAAGAAGAAGAAGAACACGACAACAATAACAACAGCTGCAGCAACAGTATGCTATCACCAAAAAAACTGCGGTGCCTTGGCGATTTGCGCTCTTCTTTGTGAAGAATTCGCCAAAAATAAAAGGCGACGACTACGCGTGTGGACGAGGAATTGGCTGAGCAGACGTGGGCTGTACAGTCTGTTGGTTTTACAACGAGAACTCTGTCCAAATGACAAGCAGGGTCACCATGCTGCCTCTGGTTTACTTCCGTTTTTGTTTCACGCATGCGAAATGTGGAAATCTCTAAGGAAAGAGTTCTCAGTCTGGTCGTGGCACTGCTTCAACATACGATTCACTCACGAGCCACGACCAAAATATCACACAGGTTTGATTTTCTTGCGACTCACGATTTCGGATCGGGAGCTTGTCGTGAGGTGCCAATCGCCTCTCGTGACCCCCTAGTATACTGCACGACGCACGATTTGGCCAAGACTCGGCCCGATCGCCAAACTTGTCGCACGACTGGAAAACCGGCTCAAAAATCGCCAAAAATCGCACAGTGTATACCGGGGTTAACTTAAACAACAGCAACATGGTTGACCACACCGGCCGCTATTGAAAAAATATTGTAAAATAAAAATGTTACGCAACAATGAGGTAACTAATCCATAACATTGGCATAAACTAAGATAATACAATGGTTTTCATAATATTTATATCTCCATTAACAAAGAAAATGTGTTACATTTGTAGCTCGCCTTTTCAGCCCTTACTCACAAGGGTGGTATTAGAGAATCTCAGTATTGAGGGTGATTCAGCCCTCAAATTTGCCCCTCAACTTAACGTTCTGAGAATCGGGACAGCACTTGCACTTTGCGGGAGTGCACACTTTTCAGATTGAGGGTTAAGACAGGAATTGGAATTTACTCTTTAATTACTGGAAAAATGTGATTAAAGCTGGTATCATTAAAATGTTATTGTTATTAACATAAAATATAATAATATGATATAAAAGGGTGATGAATGCTGGTTGGAGGAGCCTCCTGTGAAATGTTGCCCAGGGCCCCCCAAAAAGAATCACCTTCTCAGATATTTACAGATAAGCTACAGATAAGTTCTTCCCATCCTCTCCACAACACAGCGAAGAATCAACAGAGTGTGTTCAGTGGGAGGCTGCATCAGGTTCGCTGTAGACATTCATTCCTAAACAAAAAAAAAAATTTAAAGAGAGAGAGAGAGCCTATTATTACAATGTTGAATTTCCCTCCAGGGATGAATAAAGTATTTTTCATTTCATTTTCATTCATATCAGAGGGGACAATGTTTGCATCATATCTGTGTGTATGTATAGCTTGATCAGAATATAAGAAAAAAAATAAATGATGTGTCCACGTCTACACATTCCTGATTATGATACAAAGAATGAGCTCATAATGCTGCTGATCACCATTAGCCAAGCTAATCATTTTCTCTCAGTAGTAATGCTCAGTATTGTTCTGTAAAATGATGTACATTGGTACAATGTATGCTTCATTATTACTTTTTAAGCACAAATAGGGATGAAAAAAACTTAGGCCCCAGTGTGGCACTAAAGCCCCGTTTCCACCAGCGGGTCTGGGTCGGGTCGGGCCGGATCGGTCCACGTTTTTTTGCGTCTCCACAGATAAAAACTGGGACGGGTACCCTTATATCCGACCCGACCCGGCCTACTTTTTTGGTACCCTTCGGTAGGGGTACTGATCTAACCGATCCGGACCAAAGAGGTGGAGCTAATACACAGCAATCAGCTGATTCATTGAAAAATCCGCCACTTCCCGCGTGACCCGGCGTAAAAACAAAGCCGGGGTGACTCCTTTCTGTTTCTGTCACGTGTGGCGCCGGTGTTTTGATTAAACGGCGTTACACGGCGATGATGTCCCACAATCACGTAGCAGCGCTGTCCAGCTAATTCTCCGCCTCCAGAATAAGGGTACAGGTTGCTGTGGGGACACAGCGTGAAATCAACACATCCGTACCAAAACCCACCCGATCCGGCCTGGCCCGGCCCGACCTGACCCAGACCCGCGGGTGGAAACGGGGCTTAAGGGTGAACCGCTGTGGGCCTTTGGGCAAAGTCCTTAACCCCACCTCCTGCTTCCTGGTTGCCATGATGTGGCAGCCCACAGCTCTCTACAGTAGTTGGCTATATCTAGAGATGGGTCAAATGCAGAGCCTAAATTTCCAATTGGAATCATTAAAGCCAACATAAATATTTTGATTTTTCCACCACTAGCTGCTTTCCAAACATTGTGGAGGTGGGTGGTTCTGCCATATCCCTAGTGATACAAGAGTGCCATCCCAATATGATCACAGATACACTCTGGGCCCCCACTGAAAATTTTCTGGCTCCACCACTGTCAAGTTAGCAACACACAGTATGAAGAACAGATTTAAAATTCCAGAAGCCCTCAGATTCTGACCTCTTCACCTTTTCACATGTGTATTTTTTTACTAAGATTATGCTTCAACATGGGCACAACAAAACTCTGCAGGTTCAAGGCAGTGATGGTTGTTCCATGTGGTTTTCTGCAAGACAAGACTAGGCAGTGCAGATCCTTTCTGTAGGCTTAAACTCCAAGCTGTTTTCACACTGCAGTTTGAAGGTTACATCCTCTGACCTTATCACACCAACACAGTAAGCTATCAGCTGACCTATGCCTGCACTTACTGTATGGGGTCTTTTACCGTTGACTGTCGATTCTTCTGTGTCTGAGTAAGCAGCATGTTGAGCAGTGATGCACTCCCCCCATTCTGTTCACATTTTAGTCTGTTCTCCATAGGATTTGTCAGTCTGTTTTAAATATTTAAACATAGGCTAGTGAAGGTTGACATTGTTGTATATACACTTTGTGTTTTTTCCACCTTTTTCCACCAACTACAATCTGAAAAAGGAATTAATGTGGGCATTCGCACTGTAGAAACCTTTTAAGGTTCCTGTAACCTTTTCAGGGACGAGGCCGTTTTTTTGCGCACAGTGTTGCCTTCTCTTCTTACTTTTTGTGGGTTTTGTTTTATTTTGTTGGGGCACAAAAGTGACAGTAACGTGTTGTCACTGTCACAAATCAAAATCAAATCAAATCAAATTTGCTAGCCCTTTGAGTACCTTTTGGCTATTGTAAAGTGCTTTAACAAGAGAACAGTAAAAAAGCAACTGAGATAAAATGAGTACATAAAAACATACAGTTTTTAAAAAAAAAAAAAGACATTAAACACAAGTAAAAAGCGCTACTGTGCTGCGGAGTATGAAGAGCCAAGAAGCGCTACAGGGAAAAAAGGAGGGACAAAATAAAAGTCCTAAAATATCAAACTGAAGTAAGAAAAATATAAGACTTGTGGAGTTAAAGACATTAAAAATATGAATTTCTGACTCCTTTTGATGGCACACCAACATTTCCGTCCAGGACGGGGCCGTCTAAAGTCATCTTTGTGCATCTGTCAGGGAATACAGAATATTCTGGACACACCTGGGTGTGGGTCTGAGGGATCAGGGAGACATGCAGCCTCCCAAAGTATCTGCTGACTCGCTGTTTATAATCCTGTTCCAATGACAACAGAGGAGAGCAAGGCTGTAATCCCACCAGGTTTTGAATTCACTGTCCACATTGGTGAGGTGTGCTTCAAATGTTTGTGATTATGGTCCTTAGAGGCAGCTTAGAGGACTGAGGCTCTCAAAAGGCTTTATGTTTCTGCACATCATGTTTCCATTTGGGATAAAACTCCAGCAGATTAAAGCGTCATTTAAAGAAATGCTTCTTAAAGGGTCAGAAAGTGAAAATAAAAATGGTCTAAAGTTTGAGCCGTTATTACTTTGGTGCTCTGCTTATGTAGCACTGGTCAATCATATTCAACAGCTGTGTTTACATGGACACATTTTACCTTTCCAGTTAATATTAATCTGATCAAAGATTTTTCAAGCCTTTTGAATATCAAGACAGTCAATAATCTTTTGAGCTAGGGTTGGCAATGTTGGAAGAACGATTTGAGCAAGCAACAGTTTAAAAAAACACAACACCCAAAACCACACTTTCAGAACGCAGAGTCATGTGCACCGATGTTTTACGAACAGGTTAACGATAACGGCGCTATCACCTCCACTCCGCCTACCAGACCTGCTCAGCTTCCGCTGCAGGCTCGCCGCCTGAGCGAGACGAAAGGAAAAACCTCTCTCTCGCCGCCGGCTCGATGATGTTGGGTGCCCTGAAGCCCGTGAGCCGTCTCCGCCAGGGGTTACGACCCAGCTCAACCACCCCGACCTGCTTCTGTCTCCCCAGCACTTCCCGAACCTAGCAGTGCGTGAAGGAGTCATGGCCAGAGCAGTGTTAATTTTAACAGCAAATTTTTATTTTGTTTTCGTCATAGTCTTTTTACTAAAATGTTGTTTAGTTTTAGTCACAATTTCGTTAAATCAGTTAGTTTTAGTCTAGTTTTAGTCGACGAGAATATAATATTCTTGTAGACTAAAATATGGGGTTAAATGTAAATGAGTAAGTTTGAATGTACATATAACGCATGCAAAAGTACAGATTTTACTTATTTAAAAGAAAAAGCGCATTGTTATGCAATTTCTTTGCCTTGCTGAAGATGGGTAGTGAAGAGGAAAGAAAAAAATGTTTTAAATGAACAATGCCTGTTATGCTCAAGCGCCAGACTGACTGTTTTATTTAATTTATGTATACATACATACATACATACATACATACATACATACATACATACATACATGCATGTATGTATATACATACATGCATGTATGTATATACATACATGCGTGAATGCATACATACTTACAGTGTCCGAAATTAACTGAAAAAGATTGAAAAATCCACTGGCCAAGTATATTTTTTACCGCCCATAATATGAATCTATTTCACACATATATCTTCAGGCAGGTTATTTCTATAATACGGTATTACGTTAAACACAAACTGATAAGAAGTTACAGTAAAATTAAAACAACAGGAACAAGAAAAAATGTTTATACTTAATAAATTGGTAATTTCTGAATTTATTAATTTAAACCTCCCATTCAGACTCTTCACTCTCTACTTAGTGCTTGAATAGATAATTCAAAGTGAAGTTGATAATAATAATAATAATAATAATTAAATGAAACTTGATAATAAAGTGATAAGTTTGCATCCATCTGTTTCAGACTGTAGGCTGCAACAGTGACTGTTAGAGGTGTCTTAAACAGGGACAATCCAGTCTGGAGGTGGATTGGGACATTGAATTTGCTTCTTAGATCACCTTACCAAACCATAATTTCAGCCTGAGTTATTTGAGGAGTTATTTTAATTGGTGGTTATCTTAATAATTATGGTTACTGAACTTCAGTAAAGTCCACACATCAACGTCATGTATGATGTTGTAACAACACGCTGTCGGTTTTTGAGTGGATCAGAGTCTAAACTCTGCCCACCCGACTCGTCACTCAGTTGCCCGGACAGTAAATGGAGCGGACCCTGTCGTGGTGCAGCCGGTGTTTTATGAGCCTCCACAGCTTCTCTCTGAACTTTCTGTTCGTCCTGCTGGTTTATCTTCCCGTTCACTGAGCCTTCCTTTGGAAGGCTGCCTCCTGCTAACACTCTCAACATATTCGGTTTACACAACGTCTTGTTTTGTGTCGCATCATTCTGTCATACAGTCTATGTGAAGCGTGTCCGTGTGTCAGCTTTTCTTTTTCTCCCTGGACTGGACGTTTTTAAGATCACTTAATCACAAAATGTGAGAACTGTTTATCATTATCTCCCTGGGTAACAAAACGTGAGCAGGCCAGCCTTGCTGCACGAGTTTGTGTTCTCATTGGATGTTTTTGCAATAACATCCCGCCTTTCAACACAAACAGTTCTTCTGATTGGACGTCATTGTTGTCAGGTATTTTCGTCTAGTTTTTATTCGTTGACAAAAATGTCATTAACTTTCGTTATAGTTTTGATCCCCGTGTGTTGGTTTTCGTCTAGCTTCGTTTAGTTTTTGTCGAGAAAAATAGGTCGTTGACGAAGACTATGACGAAAACTAGCAGCAGTAGCTAATAACATGGTGTGCTAGGCGTAGCGGCGGCAGCTCCTCTTCCCCGTTCCTCAGTTGCACTTCGACCAGATGAACACCTCATTCAGAGTCGCTACTGCTGCCAGGCATGTTATGTCCCTGACGGTCGTCGGCTCTCGCCATGTCTGACTGAGTCTCACCGCCCTCCCAAACAGAGATCGAGGATTTTTTGCTGCACCGGTCTCGCCTCTACGGCTCCTTACTACGGTGATGCAGCGGCTGAAGAGGCTGGAGGAAGGAAAAGCAGAGCCTAGCCGTAGCCTAGCCAGCTACCGCTAGCTGCTGCTACTAAGCGATGGCTGTCACCGCCGAGACGGCGATAACAATCCTCACTCATGTCAGCACCACGGGGCGAGCGATGAGAGGGTTGTAGCACCTCAGCTGATATACTGCTCAGTTAACCCGAAGCGGTCAGGTTAACATGAGCTGTATCTCGGGAAAACAGCAGTGGGACGATCAGTATGTCCTCCACACATTTTCCAGCCGCAAATTCCGCAGACAACCGGCCAGGTGAGCTCATGGACGACTCTGCTCTTTTCACAGAGGGCCCCCAAAGGGAAAAACTTCCATTTATGGTGGGTTTGGCGGCAGAGAGGGCCGAAATTGTGTACCACAGCTTCTAAAAGCTGCTCTTCAGCTGCCTGCACGCCCTCTTACTCGTTTTTATGAAGCGTGGCGGAGCAGCAGCGCACTGCCAGACTGGTTGGACAGGACTCTCAGATTGGGGTATTCTCTCCAATTCTGCGGGCTCCCCCCAGCGTTCAGGGGCATTTAGAGATGAATCTATCCCCTCAACAAGAGATACAGTTCCTCGAGGGGGAAATTCAGGATCTGCTATCAAAACAGGCTGTGTCAATTGTTCCTCCTCATGACAAGAAACGGGGTCCTTACTCGTCATACTTTTTGGTTCCCAGAAAGACAGGGGGCTACAGACCCAGCCTGGACCTCTGTGCCCTGAACACGCTCATCGGTCACGAGATGTTCCACATGCTAACTATTAAGAGACTGATGGAACTCATCCAACCAAGCGACTGGTTCTCAGCCATTGACTAGAAGGATGCTTATTTTCATGTTGAGGTGGCACCAAAACACAGCAAATTGTCAAATTGTCACAGGAGGCAGGCGGGATTCAGGCAATGCCTGGGTCAGCCACTTCAAGCCTGGCCTCTAAGAGACAGGCTAATAAAGGCTGACTGCTCAGGTGGTGAAAACCATCCAAGCGGCCAGGGTTGGATCTACCACTGCCTGTTACAGAGCTAAGGGGTTGGGTTTTCAGCATTGGTGCGAAGAGAGGAAAGTTGATCCACTGACATGTTCAATGGGAGACATTCTATCCTTTTTTCTACAGTTTTGGTTGATAGAGGGCTGTCTCACACGACTGTTGGTCACATTGCAGCCATCTCATCATGCCACGAAGGGTTTGGCGTAGGTCCAGTCTTCGCCCACCCTCTGGTAAAATTGTTCCTGCAGGGAGTCAGAAGGCTATGACCACTGGTGAGCATTTCTGTACCTCAGTGGGAGTTGACGTTAGTGCTTGATGGCCTCACAAGGGACCCCTGAGCCTTTGGAACGCTCCTCCTTTGGGACACTGTCACTCAAGACAGCGTTGCTTCTTGTTCTTATGTCAGTCAAGAGAGTGAGCGAATTGTGTGCCCTGCCAGTCCACCAGAGTTTTTTACTCCTTTGTGGGGACTGCAGTGGTGCTGCCCTAAGACCAAACCCCTTCTTTGTTCCTAGAACAAAAGGAGCTCATTTCAGTCCAGAAACATCCAACTGGAGGCTTTTCACCCTCCCTCTCTTCTAGGGAGGTGAAACTGCATCTCCTATGCCCTGTGTGTGCGTTGACATGCTTGTCAACCAGACGGCCACTGTCAAGAACACCAGTTGTTTCTGACGGGATGGCTGACAGAGCCCTGTCCAGGAAACGATTGGCAAGGAGGCTGTGTAATGTATTTTCTCACCCTACACTCGAGCACTGTGGTCCAGGCGCACTCCACAGTGTGGCGACGTCTACGGCTCTTTTCAGTGGTGCGAGTGTTGAGGACGTACGAAGGGATCGTGGTCTTCACCCTGCTCGTTCATAAGGTTCTATCTCTTGGATGTGTCAGGCTCCTTCTCCAGGTCTGTGCTCATCGCAGAGTCACAGGAGCTGTGAGAGGAAGGGTGTGTCAAGTATCTGCAATGCTTGACCCCCACAGGGTGTAAGGCACCTGCATTGGTCTGTGCTCTGCTGGACATGGTCAATGAGGTGTACAGGTGGTTACGGGTGAGACCCCTGCGAGGTTAGGCCACAACTTCACCCAGCCTACCTAGGTGTTGCTAATTGGCCTGAAGTTGGACCTGTTGCCACTCCATACGTGGCTAAGATTAATAAAGTGGTGACTGGGTTTTGGTGCCTAATCTGTAGCTGGCGTGGTCAGCATGCGGAGCCTCTCCCACGGCAGGGAGTACATACAGTATATCGTGCTTCGCCTACTGTACCCATAGAGTCCAGTAGAGTACAAAGCCTGTGTGAGATATAACGAAGGTTACAATATTGTAACCCTAGTTATATTAACATAGGCGGAGCCCTCTACACAGGGCTGAAGCTTGGTGGAATGAGGGCAGCCGGTGGTGCACCTGCCTTTATAGGTAGACGCCCTACTGGCCGGCTACGTACATGAAAATTTCTGTTGGCCATCGCGTGCACACGACTGAAGGCGAGTTGTACCCATAAAGTCCAGTAGAGGGCGAAGCCGGTGTTAATATAACTAGGAACAATATTGTAACCTTAGTTTCACCCCATCAAGGCCAAGTTCTTCATAGGAGAAATGTCACTTTCATAAAAATAAATTGCTACTGTAGGATACCCTGATAAATGAAACAAAAACATTATTGTAGCTTGGCTCATGTTGAAATCAGGTTTTTTTCTTACCAATCTGAATTTTAAAGAGTAATGCAAAAGTGCTTACAACTTTTATCATGAGATGAGCTTCAATTTAGCCAAAAAGCAGAATCTAACAGAGGGGGGTATCCAACTAAAGTAGTGTTTTACAAACATTTAACCAAGTGTTCATGGAAACTCGTCATTTGACTCAGCTCCTTTTAATCCCAACAGGAAGATAAAAAGATACTTTTCTGTCTTTTTGTAAAATCCTCGCCTCATTCTTCTTATGACTTCACAATGAATCTCAAAATAGCCTCAATAAGTTCCACAACTTGAATGATTAAAAAAACAGAAAACACATTTACCAGAGATCAAGAACACATTCTGGTCAAGAACTCACATTTCAGTCTGCAGTAAGTTAGGCTGACCACCACTTCATGTTGCCACAACCAACAGGGCAAATGTGACATCACATAAATAAAGACTGCACATGTGGCATCACCAGGGCTTTTTTCACCCTGTTGTTAATATTTTATGTTCCTATCGACCATTTATTTTTAAGACAGAGGAAAAGAAAAGGTCACCAGTCATGTCTTCTTTTTTATATATATCTCACAGCAGACCCCCCCCCCCCCCCCCCCCATCTATCAATCTAAAGAACAATAATCAATGAGATAAAAATGTTCGAAAAAAAGTATACAGTCATCCACAAAATTATCCATACCCACCAACCGAACGTCTGCGTAACACACTCGTCATGCCCACAAAAAATAAAATTAAATATAAAAAAAATCCCTTCACTACCCTGCGATCTGCCAACACCTATATAATCTACTGTTCGGTGTTTGTTTTTTTTCCTCCACAAAGCAAGTGGGGCTGCAGCTGCTGCAGGACAAGTGAAAGGCAGCTCTTCTTGTTAGGAAAAGTGGACACCGTGTCCAGAGAAACTTGAATCTGTGCATCCTGTACAAACACACATATTCACCATGTCGATGTTGCCAAAATCTCAGATAAAACCTGCCGTTCTGCCATAAACTGCCCAGATGGCAAATGGACGGCGCCGCAGATCCGTGACAGCTGCACTGTCACATTGCTAAATTGCTAAAGGATCCACCTTCCGGAGTCATATAAGAGTCCACTTGCACAGCGGGGCGGATCCGCCGCTGATCCGAATTTTGATTGGAATTTCTGATGTTAGGCGGAGCACAGGCGGAGCTCAAGCTGTCGCTGCACCTTTGTCCCGGATCCGCGGTGAATCCGTTCATGATCCTGTGATTCAGCGGCAGGTCCAGTATGGACTCGTTATATGGCTGGATTTATAACCCCTGCCCTTCAGGCAACAAAATTATGCCAAATAATCTACATTAAATGAGACTGTGGAACAATGTATAGTTTTAAAACTTTATATTTATAAAGAGTTCAATACAGTATAACCGTGAACATGAACAGTTACAGTATATATCTGGTGCAGATCTCCTTGGACGACTTCTGTCCGCAGCCAAACTGAACGCGGCTGCTGTTGCGCATCATTCCCTCCTCCGTCTTTACAGACGTGGTTCCTCCAGACAGCATCTAAAACCACACAAACACACAGCCCCGCTTGGTTATTGCCATGTCGACAAGTTGTCTCCATTCCCTCTGTGCCGACAATAATGAACGTTTTTTTTGGTGATGATGAATAAGCTTTATTGTTCATGTGGACATGCCCCTCGTTGTCTACCAGAAAATAAATTGAATCCCCCTAGTCTGACAACTCTTAACCACAGCTGATGTAGCAGTGAAAGTGTTTGATTAAATTGACGCCCTTATACCAGTAGAAAAGTACTTTACCCATTTAATACGTGATCCGACAGCCTACTTAAAGTAGGATCCTAAGCAAAACCTCGAAGTCCATTTTTAAAATGTCGTGATCTTGCTAACAACAGCTAAAACATACGGAGATCAGGTTCTGAAAAGGTTTCGTCAGAGTTTTTTATGTGAATAGGCTTATTATAGTTTGAAAAGTAACCCTCTCTCTAGTGTCTATGGCAATTATCATTCAAAGGCTGGATAAATAACCAAAAACTACCTATGTTAGTACATTCACGTCACTTCACATTAACTTTATATTCCTCATTCATGTCATCCAAATAAAATTACACGAGTTGATCCAGCAATTATTCATGAAAGCTTTCACATCGTCATTCATCCTCAAGTAAAAGTAAAATCCACATTTACAATACTTACATTTGTCTGCGGACAACAGAGATTCATAAACAAACTGGGACTGTAGTCCTCTTCGTCTTTTTGGTAAACTCTTTTTTTTAAACAAACTCTCGCCTCGTAAAATCTGATCCGCCGAGGATCCACAGTGAGTCCGTATAGGGCTACGTTCACACTGCAGGTCTTAATGCTCAATTCCGATTTTTTTGTCAGATCCGATCTTTTCGTGTGGGTGTTCACATTACATTTCTAAATGTGGCCTGTCGCCGATTGCAATATGAACAGCTCATGCTTCTGAAGTGACACGCATGCTCAGTTAAACATGAATGACATCACGCACATAACGGTGGTCATGGAAACCAATGCAAACAAACATGGAGGTTACCGGCATTGCGGACTCACGTTGAAAGCAATTTGTGGCGGCAGTCGGCAAATGTATGAGCGGGTTTTGTGACGACTGAGGAAGAAGAGAAACGCATTTGTGATGACGTCTGTGTGGAACAGTTGCTGCTTCATGTGTAGGAGTGTGTAGCTGCAGAGGAGTGTGTGGATGCAGCGTCGGAGCAGGATGGTGGATGAGGATGTTTCGGATCAGATGTTCTGAGGGAATCATATCTCTTCACAGATATGATGTCACCAAGCACTTCAGCTGCGGTGGAAATAAACTCATATATCACAGTGATCAGCTGATTAGCCTACTGAGCGCGCGCGAGGGGGGGGGGGGGCGTTATGCTGGAGAGAAGCGGCTTTATTTCAATTCTGCACATTTATCACCGCGATTCTTCTCTCTACCTGCTGCGGGGAACGTGCCTTTAAGCCGGACACATTTCACACACACCTTTCCTCTTCTGGCCTCATCATCAGCAACGCGCTTCCCCCGCGCGTGCACACCGTCTCACTCACCTTCACACACTGAGTTGCTGGACCACAAAAAAGTTTCCCCCAACACTTTCATTAGTTTCCAGGTTGACGTTCAATCAGAGCCAGAAAAATACGATTTAACTGTTCAGTCCATTGTTTACATTCCGTTTCTGTCTCATCTGGTGCAGAAATAAGGACGTCTGTCTCGATCTCAGAGAAGAGGTCGGATAAAATGCGACATGCCCGTACAGACTGCAGTCGCTTCAACACAGATCGGATATGTATCCGATTTAATACCACATTTGAAAGTGGCCTGAATCCGATCCAGAAAAGTCAGATTCAATGCGACTTGCGCTGTTCACACAGTCAGAGGCAGATCGGATATGAGTCACATTTGAGCAAAAAGATCGGATTCAGGTCGCATTTACCTGCAGTGTGAACGTAGCCTAGATGACAATGAGACCCCACGTGGTGGCACTGGGGGAGAAACACTGCACCTCCTGTTTATTCGACTTGATCTGTATCCGCCGAGGGTCCGTGGTTTGACAGTCTGCTTTTCCCACGCTCAGCTGAGTGTTGGGCGGAGGTCAATTAGCGCTCTGACTGTCAGGCGGATCTGTGGACTTGAAGGCGGATCTGTGAACTTGAAGGCGGTTCAGCCGCGGAGTCCACTGCTATCTGGGTGATCTGACAGCCGCTGGCTTTCGGACTTGTTTACCCTTAATGGCGTCATGTGTCACGTGGTTCAAAGAATCAGGTTTTTGAAGCAGTGCATCGCTAGCGAGCTAAGTCTAACTATATAAAAACATTTGCAAAACCTTTTCTTCATGTGACGTCTCGTAGACTTTTTAAAAACGGCTTATTGTGCAAATTCAACCTGAAAGATACTCTTTAAGATGGTTTCAATGCAGTTTTTCATGTAGTGTCACTTCATCCTCTGTACTTCTGACTACGTTACATAGAACTGTTATCTCGATGGCTGGCTCTGAAAGTTCTGTGGAAACTAGGTCAAAGTTTAACTATTTTGAACTTTGAGCGCGGCGGCAAGTCTCAGCGGTGTGCAACGCCGAGGGTAGCTGTACCCCTTAGTTGGTCGTCATTGCTCTCCATAGGAAAACAATGAGACAGCTCGTGCAAAGCATGTTTACCCCTGTTTAAGTGGCTTTGGGCTTTTCATCTTTTGCCTCCCTATGCACTGACATGATCTGTGAAACATTTACTGTCTTTAAAAACACAATGTTTACTTAGTTACTGAACTTCTTGTGGGTGAGTAGCTCTGACTTCCCTTTATTCCTGTTAAGCTGCACAAATAACTTCCTAACCTGTCACGCAAACAGTGGTGTTCATACATTTCAAGGTTGATATAATCTGGATCAATAAACTCTCAAGTCACACAAAAACAAATGTGTCACAGCGGACTTAGATAATGATCAGGGTTGATCTCCCATCGTCCCAAGAGGGCATGCTTGTTTTTCAAATGTGCATGTGTGTGTTTGTGGGGTATGTGTTCACATATACATCTGCAGGTGTGATTACTCACATATTCGGAACACAAAATATGACTAAGTTTAGTTTGAATTAAAGTTCATGCTTATTACTGGATATGTGGAGACGACAGTATTTTTAGAGAATTGGTGTGTTTGATTTTTAACAAAGCCATTGAGAACTTCACTTCTCTATTCTGGGCATAAAGTAAGTCAACATAGAAATATGAATTTGTAGAAGATAGAGTCTTGATCATGCATTTATATTAACAAGCAACTGAACAGGTAAACCTGATAAATTGCGCTGTCTGTACATTTAATCGCAAACAATGTTGTCTTGAAGAACAAATTAGCTCATCACACTTCTACCCAGCTGTAAAAGCCTTACACATAACAGAATTCTCTTGACTTGTGTGGTCTTACCCCACCAAATGTTCAGGTGCAAGATTTTTGTTGGGCTGATAAACCTGGAATAACCTGATTCCTCCATGAGCTTTTCTGTTAAAGGCAGGGTAGGGGATCCTAAAAAACGGTTAGAGCAAGCTACATTTAAAGAATAACTTTCCGTTTTTTTTTTTGTTTTTGTTTTTTTTTTTTCAACCTGGACCTTATTTCTAGTTGTTTATACACAGTGGCGGTGGGTCAATAGGGGGCGCTAGGGCGCCGCCCACCCATAAAATAATGACCAAGTTCAAGTCAAGCAACTCAATAATTATTAAATAAAACAATAACAATATGTTTTCCTCATATTGTATTGTGATAATGATAATCATGTATTGCAGTAGGTCTGGCATTACCCAACCAATTTACGCCAGTGCTTGCCAATTATTATTATTAAGCCCTCCTCCAATTCAGGGGCGCCGATTACACTGAAGTGTATGAAAGCTATGAAACTTTTTGCTCCCGCCCAAGCAGATGGAGCTTTTCATTGGTGCATAAATAAAACACTTCTAGGGCGCATTTCGTGCGCCCAGGCCAATGGTGTTGTTTCCCCCGAATCGTTTAATCTTAACGTGATTGGACATTTACTCGAATTCAATACGTCAATCATCAGACCCCACACCTGCGCCAATTGACGCTCACAACCAGATAAAAGACGTCACGCTAGCTGGAACTAGCAAACTCAGCATTGTGCATCATGGCAACTGCAGTAAAAGAAAACTCGGTGATTTCGTTACGCAGCAGACCCTTTTCCCGTCGGTCCGACGAAGAGAAGAGAAGGGTGAAGGACTTGGGACCTGACTGCCCAGATTTAAATATATCTCAGCAGTCAACAGATCGTGGGAGGACATACACCCGCAGCTTTTCCTCAAACGTATATACCAAACGGGACTGGCTAACTGGATGCCCAGTGAGTAATGCGTTGTTTTGTTTCCCCTGCCTGTTATTTCAAAGTCCTGGGACCGAAATGTTATGGACCACAACGGGAATGAAGGACTTAAAACATTTGTCCGAAAAAGCAAAGAAACATGAATGTAGCCGCAGCCACCTTGACAGTAGCTTGAAGCTAAACTTTTTTGGAAGGCTTAGCATCGCCGAGCAGCTCAATGAAGGCTACAGGATTGGCATCAAGAAGCACAACGAAGAAGTGACAAGAAATAGACACATCCTCTCAAGAATTATTGACTGCGTAAAGTTTTGTGGTGCTTTTGAGTTGGCTTTGCGTGGCCATGACGAGAGCGAGAGCTCTGATAACCCAGGGATATTCCGTGGCTTGGTGGACTTGGTAGCCTCACTAGACAACGCTTTGAGAGAGCATCTTGAGAACGCGACTGTGTTCAAAGGGACATCAAAGACAGTCCAGAATGAGCTTCTTGACTGCATGTTGTCAGTTGTGAGGGAACAGATGATCGAAGAAGCCCAGAAAAGTGATTTTCTGTCAATACAGGCAGACGAAACAATGGACATTAGCACCCAGAACCAACTCGTGCTTGTGCTCCGTTACATTGATGACAAAAACACCGTGCAGGAACGATTTTGAGTTCATACCTCTGCAGTCAGCAACAGCTGAGTCCATTGCTACAGCATTAAGTGAACGTCTTGCTGCAATACTTCCTGATGGACAGAAGAACAAACTCATCTGCCAGGCATATGATGGAGCGAGTGTAATGAGGGGTGCGACTTCAGGTGTTCAGCGAAGAATACAGGATGAATATCCACATGCGCACTACATCCATTGCTATGCCCACCAACTTAATCTGATAATGCAACAGGCTGCCTCTCACATTTCAGCAGTGAGGATTTTTTTTTCTGATCTTGGTGGGTTTGCAAGTTTTTTTTCAAGATCCCCAAAGCGCATGAGTGTCCTTGATGATACAGTGGCTCACAGACTGCCAACATCCAGTCGTGTAAGATGGAACTTTCACAGCCGGGCAGTCAATACTGTGTTTGAGCACAGAGAAGACCTCATTGAATGCTTCAGCAGAATTCGAGCATCCAGAGACTTTGACGACAACACCATCAAAGAAGCAGGAGGACACATTAGGCTCCTGGAAGATCCTGACTTTATTTTTTTTCTTCAACTGTTCCATCACATCATGCCGCATGTGGATTTCCTTTACGCCAAGCTCCAGAAGAGAAACATTGATGCAGTTCACATCAATGAATGCATTCAGCAGTTTCAAGAGAGCATACAGCAAACAAGGTATTTGTGATATTATTATGATTATGTTCTTATCTTCTAGAGAATATTAACTATAAGACTAACCAAAATTATTTTTGTTCATAGAGATTCAATCGACACAATGGTGGCAGAGCGAAACAGTGTGTCTGAGCCACCGAGGAAGCGCCGAGTTGTTGGGGAAAAAGACCACAGTAGGATTGCTGCAGAGGTGAGTCTGTTGTAGAACTTGTTACCCCTGTTTCAGTGAAGTTGTTTATGTTATAAATCTTTATTTTATTTATGTACAGCACTTTGTTTCAACACTTTGTTCCAACACTTTGTATTGGGGTGCTTTTATATACAAAGTTTGTATGGTAAAAACGCACCTATCTTTAAAGCATCTTTACTTTTCCTCAATATTCCTATGCCGTTACATTTTGCAATAAAATAAGAAGTTCAGACCAGTTATAGAGAGGGGGGGGGGGGGCAACAGAAATTACTAACATTGGGTAACCTGTGGGTAAGCCCTTTATGCCTGGTGTTGCAAATGTGAGACAAACCAATTCTGGCTTTTATTTTATTTATGAACACATAATTTATTTCATAGATTTAATTTGTTTCTATTTACTATTTGTTTTTGTTTTCATACTGCTTATTTATATTGTATATTAACTTTTTTAGGTTTTTTTTTTTTATTGATTTTTACAATTTAATTGTGTAATTGTACTGTAAATGGATTCAAGCATTAAGGAATAATTAGGAACTTAATTTACTAATTTCTCACATTTATTTTTCATCACAGCAGATTTATGACAGTCTTAATAATGAAGTGTCTAGCTTATTTTAATTCAGCTATGGGCTTCTCACTTCAGACATGTGACTTCAGAATGGAATTTGCAAAAGTTGGTGTTGCCTACAGTAGGCCTGCAGAGGTGATATGGCATTCAAACATCTTTTTCTTATAATAAATTCTCTGTTTGTTTGTGTAGGTTTGTGATACCATAATGGGACACACAAAAGAGCGTTTCACCTTCACGGACCACCTCATCAGTGCCACCTTGCTGCAGGCCAACAGGTTTGAAGAGTACCACAACACATTCCCTGAAGATGCACTGAAGTCAACCTTGAAAGCATATCCCATGCTGAATGGAAGTAAGCTGAGAACGGAGCTGAGTCTGATCTACAGCAAGGAGGAATTCAAGTCCTGCTGTGGTGCTGTGGACCTTTTTCACTTATTTGTGGAAAATAACCTGTCACAGGTATTTTCTGAGACCGTCACACTGCTCAAAATTATTATCACCACACCCATGTCCACTGCAGAGGCTGAGAGGTGTTTTTCAACACTGAAGAGGGTGAAAACCTTCCTCAGGAACACCATGACTCAAGACAGGTTGAATGCCTTAGCCATGTTATCTATGGAGAAAAAGCTTGTGACCGAGATAACAGACTTTAATCAGAAAGTCATTGACAAATTTGCGAGCCAGAAAGACAGGAGAGCTAAATTTCTTTACAAGTAGTGGACATTACTGACTGGTATCTCTGTCCTTGTTGGTTAAAGTCAACTTCATGCCAATGTTTCTCTTTAGTATATTAATAGTTCATCAGTTCCCAATGTCATTCTCTTAAATCTGTTAATAGTTGAACAATATCCATTACCTGTCTCTGATTGTATTGATGGTTTGAATTATTTAGTTGAACTAGTGCTATGGTGAACAAAACTACTCCTACTTCTTCTTATTATTACCATTATTATTACTGCTATTATTGTTATCATTAATGATTATTAATAAAGTAGCCTACTTTTGAAAACTAATTTTCTGCCCCAAAACTTCATTGTTGATCAGCAATGTTCATTCTTTCTCTCTCATTTTGTTGATGGTTTAACAATGACATGGTGTAACGGGTGCTCAAGTAGACTACTTATAAAATTCTATTCAACCTTAAAATTTATTTCAGATAATCACTTTCCAAGGTAGTTGTTGCATGGTGTTGATGGCGTGCCTTTTGACCTCTCACAAGCAACTGCGCCCTCTACAAATTTAATCACCACTGTTTATACATGCATTTACTCACTGGTAACATTTCTGTATCACTTTGACTCCTTTGGAAGATATTACGCCCTTCGAGGTACATCCAGTGTAATGGCGGAGACGGGGCAGCCTCTCAGGCATTATCTGCAGCAAAACTCCTTCATTTCACCAATTATTTAAGTAGAATGAACAAACGAACGAGTACTATTGTTCTGTGGGATCAGAGTTTCACAAATCGTGTTTTGCTGTTCTTTGGGTAGCGAGCCACTCGTCTCAGCTGTACTACGGAAGCACGCATTGTGAACGCGCGGCCCCAAAAAGTGTGTGGAACACCCTGATAACTAATGTAAAGCTAAATCTGGACTCACAGGACAATAGTGCTGTTCATTCTTCTTAAAGTATTGGTGAAAATGAAGGAGTTTTTGCTGCAGATAATGCCTTAGAAGCTGCCCCATCAGTCCTTCTCATTTTGACGTAGCCTAAATCCTTTTAGGTTTTTTTTTGGCTGCATATTGCCTTGGGAAACCTGGAATCGATCTCCCCAACTTCTGGATGACGAACAACTGCTCTGTGTCCTAGTCTATTCCTTGACAGCTGCTATCATGCAACGATTAGAGCAGAGGTGTCAAACTCATTTTAGTTCAGGGGCCACATACGGCGCAATTTCATCTCAAGTGGGCTGGACTGGGAAAATTATCAGACAATAACCCATAAATAACAAAAACTACAAATGTTTCTCTTTATTTTTCAAGATGTTTATATTTAATAAACTTTCCTTTCAGAAAAAATAACATGAAATTTATTGAGGAATATAAGTGGTTTCAACAATATTTAGCCTCATTTGATCAGATATTTTCTTTATTCATTTTATGTATTAATTTCAGTCAACATTTTATTGTATATATAGCAAAATATTCATATACATTTTAATATAAACTCATAAATATGAATTTATAAAATACATTTTCCCTTAAAACTTCCCAAATTTTGAATATTTTTAAGATATGAATTTTTATATTTTTACTTTTATTATTATCATCTTATTCAAATACGACTCTACATGTTCATTGTAACTTACGGATCACAATGGATCTACAAAATCACTTACTGTAATATTGAATCACAGGTATCTGGAACTAAAAGAATACTGTATTTCACATTATGATTGGGGACTTTAAGAGAAATAGGATTTGCAAATGTGTGAAGTAATCCTGACCTCGTAATATAAACTATGAGGTCAGATCTGTAAAGTTTTATTCAAATACTTCATATTTAGACATTTACAAAGATTCCAAGCTCTGGTGGACCAATTAGAAAGTAATTAGAGTTTGTTTTATTGGTTTAAATATGACATTTAATAATTCACCTCGTGGGCCAAACTAGAACCCTCTGGCAGGCCGGTTTTGGCCCCCGGGCCTTATGTTTGACACCCCTGGATTAGAGGCATTTCTTCCCCAATGTCACCTGAATTACTTCATGCGCTGTCATTCAGCTTTGCAGATGTAATGAGCCAAGTTGCTGTGGATAGCATAAACTGAGTGGATGTTAAAAACGTAACAGTCTGTGTTTTTGTACACAAATGACCTAATATGGGTGTGATTTTTTTAGAGGACTTGATTTTACATTGCGCAACTTTACGTCTCAGTGGCACGTAATTTGAAGCAGCTACATGTCAGGGACACGTAAACTGTTCATGCTCATGTCATGTATTTTTGTGAGATCAGGTTGGTGGAAAACTTCATCCACCCTACCTTTAAAGGCCTCCTTCCACTGAAAACCCGTTTAACTTGCTCCTTCTGAAATACGGAGGGTTTCCCCTTGTTTACTTACACATGCTGACTTGCTAGCGTTGCGTTCCCCCCAGTCGGCTGTGCTTCCTCATCACAGAAACAATACGAAGAGAAGAGCGAATCGGGAACAGCCTTGCACTTCTACGTAACATTGGGTTACGTATCTGTCCATTGGAAGGGGTTTCTATCTGTCCATTGGAAGGCAGGTAACCCTCCACTACACACTAGAAGTGAAGACGGCACGACTGTAGCTTCGGAGTTGAGAAGCTAATTAGCTAACTGTTTGTTAGCATGGCGGAACAAACTTGTTTGTCGGCTCTATTTCCTGTCTGTAGTGAAATAAGAGCGGAGGGAGGAGCTTCCTTCATACACTGATGGGAGCCAGCCAATCAGACGGAAATTCATGAGAAGGACCCGGAAAAGCCTGCCGTTGGACCACAGGCCTCTCTTCTAGTATACAAATACAGCTGGATACAAAGATACCAGAAGGTTTTTTTAAACAGAAACGATGCAGAATGCATTCAATAATAATGGAGAACACAGAAATATTAATGAAATGACCACGGAAGTACAACTTTAACATTTATTGAAATGAAAAAAAATCATTATAGCAGAAAGACGGAGGACTCCGAATAGTTTATTTAGCAGTCGTAACAATTAAGCAGTCAGTACATTTTAATATTCAACTACATCAAAGAAGGTTTCAGAACAAGTTTTTTGATCACACAGGAACATTTGTTTCTCTTCTAATCTGGATCCATTTTTTGAGCCTTTGGCTGATTATTTCTGCCTCTGGCAACAAGCTGCAGTTCATGTTGTCGCAACTTTATTACCTCCTCAGTCATTCCAGATGGCAGATGAGCTCAGGCAATTAGCATCACAGTTTTTACTTCAGGACTGCTGGAGTTTTATGGGGGGTGGAAACTCCTCCACACATGAGGCCTTAATTTGATTTTGCCTGTGGACCAACTCAAATACAAGAAGATCATTGGTTTCATTCAGTCATTTGGACACTGATGATTCACAAAGGGGCAGAGACGGTGATATAGATGGAACAGCAGCTACTTTCCTTTTCCCCATTTCATATTTATTCTAATTATTTGGACAAAAGTCAATTTTAATTATAATTTCATTGAATCTAAATGTGTGATTCATTTTATTTATTGCTTAATTACTATATTTGTCTACAGATTGTACTGTCAGCTTGCAGAGTGGAGTTCAGAGTCTTCTTTGGGTTTGAGTTTCCTTCAGCTACAACTTCTGCTACAAATTTGTTTGACATTGTAAAATGTTTTAAGGACCTCATACTGGTTGAAAGACTAAAGATCTATTTTCACCTGTCTGAGGTAACTATGTCATACCTGTGTCTTTGAGGGTAATAGCTGTCTTTAGCTCACATCAGCTTTGCAACAGCATAAAGGGCAGAAAGTGAACATGGTTGCTTTGGGGAATATAAAACACCATGTGGCCTAATTACACATGGATCCACCAGTGCAGAGGTGATATCTGTGGGTGAAATCTGAAGCCATAAATCAAAATCTTAAGAGTTGGTAAGTACATCATGATTCCCATTGACCTCTTGCATTGACAATTAACATGAAATCTGAAAGTCAACAGCTAAGCTGGCTGCTCTGTTCTACAGGAGATTGTAATGCACCCAGAACAACTCAACTCAGCTTCTTTTATATAGCAATTTAGCAAACGCATAGGAGCAGCGCAAAATGCTTTACAAATAGAAGTAATAAAAGAATCAAACACAGTCAAATATAACAACTAAAAACAGATTTGCAAGATTTACAAATACAATTATTATTTTATTTTTTTTAGTTTAAATTTTTATGAGGCCTGCAATCCTCCAGGTTTTCAATGTGTCCCTGCTCAAACACGCCTGACTCAAATTAATGAGTCATTGTTCTGAACGTCATTGGCTGTTGGATCCATTTCTTTTGAGTCAGGTGAGTTTGAAGAGGGACACATTCAAAGCCTGCAGGATTACGGCTAGGACCGGATTGGGGAACCCTGACTTAAAGGGACTAGAGGCAGGAATTGCAAAAGAATAAACATGCATGTCCAGTTTTTTAATGCTAATGGGTGATGAAGCGTTAAAAACCAAAAAGAACAATCCCTCCCATGTCTGTCTCCGTTGCCTTGAACAGGCTGTGTGCTGCATAATGCGCTGCGATTCAGTGGCCAAATTTCCCGCACAGCCGTGCGGATTTGAGGTCAAATAATGCTGCATCCGCATCCCCGACAGTTTTGATCCAGGAAGGAGACGGTCGTGGTAAATTCAAACACTGCAAGGGATAGTTAAAGATTCTTCGATCCAGATCAACTGAAAGACCCTAAAAAGTGGAACTACGAAAAAAAAAAAACTTTATCAGAGTAGTAATAATGTAGCAACAATGTTGTTGCTTCAGTTTGTGCACGCTCCCGTGTCGGCTTGGCTCATGGCTGCAGTTACCCGCAGCACCAGTTGCGAGTCTCATTGCTTAATCTTGCCCCAAGTCCCTTTAAGGGTGTGTCTGATTATTATAAAAGACCTCCTGAAAGCACTGTAGGTGAAACTTACATCAAATTAAGTATATAAAATACTCATCATTCAATACACAGCACTGCCTTGAAACAAAATGAGTCAGAATTAAAAACAAAAAAGTTAAATGACTTACATCCAGGGATCAAAAGTAATTGGAGAGTTATAGGATTAACTCTTCTTTTTTTTTCAATTTGGACCTTATATCTAGGAGTTCATACGTGCATTTACTCACCGGCAAAATTTCAGTATCATTTTATTTCTCTCGGACGATATTTAAATTAAAGGTATAGTCCGAAGTTCCCCCCGTAGAAAATAAACGTTAGACTTGAGCAAGTGAAATCCGTCTTAAACCCTTTGGGCCTCTACTCCCGTGCCGTGGGTGCGTTTGAACACAACTCTCTCTCCCCCTGCCTGTAATTCAGTCTTTTGCATGGTTTTGGTGTGTTAGGGACGTTTCTGGGTGGAGATTTCTGTTTATATCAGCAGCCAATGACAGAGCTAAGAGCATGACGCTGTGTGGAAATAAGCTCATGATTGGAGCAGACGCCAGTCACTCCAACTCTCGAAGGAAAAAGAAAGAAAGAAAACACTGTGGATGCATCGAAGAAAAGGTAAGAGCTTCAGATAATGCACTTTGGAAAACCAGGTTAATAATAGTTTGGCTTGTGGCTTCTGAGATCTGAAGGAGAAGCTTGAAGTTAAATAGGCTAGCTAGAACGAGGCGGCCATTAGCCTGAGAGGGAGGAGCGCTCAGTTTGAATACTGTTATTTGCAAACAGAAACTCTGGAGGGACTTCGGACTCTACCTCTAAAGCCAGAACTGGTAATCCAGCTCATAAACACTTTTTGTTATACTGGGTGAAATGGTCCTTTCATCCTGACAGCAGTCAATACATCATGTATTCATAAAAAGGAAGGAAAAAAATCAGACCTGTGAGAGCTGCAGTTCTGTAAAAACTCTGACCAGCCCCTGCCATTCGCACCGAAAGGCAGGAATTGGTAATTCACAACTTATAGAAAGAACGACTCGATGTCTCGTCTCTGTCCCTCCCCTCTCTCCGTCCCCCACGTGACCCCCCAACCCCCCCCCCCCCCCCGTGCACTGCTTACTGTAAACAAATGTAGCTAATGGACTGCTTATAAGCACTGCAGAAGGAGTTGGAGGTGAGTGGATTAAGGGTTAGAAAAAAAAAAATCTTTTTTTTAAAAGCTGTTTCCTATCAAGCTAACGAGCTATCCACTTGGCTGTCATCGTTAACCTGCTCGTAAAACATTGGCGCACACGACCCTACACTCTGAAGGCGTGGTTGCAGGTGGTGTGTTCTTTTAAACTGTCGCTTGCTCAAACCGTTTTTCCAACATTGCCAACCCTAGCTTTAAAGGTTGAATATGGAATACGGACAGAACAGCGACATCACCTGTGTCTAGGTTGTAGTTGCAACGGCAAAAAACAACTCCAGCCGCTGGGATGCCAGGCTCGCTGCTGATATGAAAGTGACCAACAGTCTGCAGCATGTCCAACAAGTAACACAGAGGAGTTTATAACTGACAGCTAACGTTAGCCATGTTAGCAAACAAGCTAGCTTTCCGATCCAGGGGGAAAGTTACCATTTTCGTGTTTTGACTCCATGGAAAATGTTTATGTGGGTCCATTTAGTGAAGTCTTCACCTAAATTTACTCCGTGTTTTGCTCTTCTCAGGTCACTCCTCCTCAGACACAGATAACAATATCTCCAGGGCTCTGAAGCAGCTGCTTCACTCGTCGTCTCCACGGTTTTCCCCTGTACAAGCCTGACTATGACCAAGTCTGACTGGCGAAAACTGCTGAGCCAGAGCAAAGAACCGTTTATGTCAGGAGGTGGAGGCTGCATTATAGCAACCCTACTAGTTTAACATTTAGAGCACCTTATTTAAAAACCAGAGCCATAGCTTTTCATACGCTTTATTCAAGAGAGAACAATAAAGCTGAGATGCACCATGGATATGAAGTCAAAGCAGAATATGAGCTCAGTGTTCCTTTATTTTTCCTGCTGATTAATGTTTTATATCGCCAGTCTTGTCTGTGACTGCTGCCCAAGAGCTGCATTCACAATCACATTTCTAGCTGAATTTGTTAGAAGTGAAGAGCAAAATAGCAGACCTGAAAATTAATGAGTGAAGACATGCTTTCCAGCTATGCTATTTTTAAGGTTTTCAAAGTCCAATAAAATCTTCTAAACCTGAGTGTACAGTAGGCATGTGCTGGTACGAAATTCTGACGGTATGATAACCTTGAGCTAAGATATCACAATTTCACGGTATACCATGGTATCATGACTACACTCTTAAATATTGTTTTTAAGTGTTTTTTAAGTGTCTGGGTACATAAAAACAACTTATTTTGGTTGAGCAATGCCCTTTATTGGAACATCTGTACTTCCTCCTTTGATGTTTATTGGCGGTGGCATTGGCATTGCATCAGGACAGACGGCGTACACCTGACTTGTACTCTCTCTCTCTCTCTGTGCTTTATAAGACAGAATGAAGTTCATACCGAGGTCAATGTATGACGGAAAATGTAGTGGTTTTCATACCGCTATGTTTTTATACTGTTGACACCGGATACCGATACATCACTAGTGTACAGTCACAAGAATGAAGAAGCTGTATGATGATACCTCAGGTGAGCTGAACACAACACAGATTCATGGACAGTGCATATAATGAAGGTACAAAGAATTGTAGAATAATTCTCAATGATTTCCGACAGTATTTTTGCTTAAATGCCCATCCCTACCCTGAACCAACACAAGAACTATTGAATGTTATTGAATGTTTTAAATCAGAGGATCCTTCTGTTTCACTATAATGGCTGATTTATCTGTTTTTTTGCTTTGCTCTGTATTCTTTTATTTTTCTCTTTCTTACTTAAAATATTGGTTACTTGTTTCTTTTTGTTTCCATGCAAAGAACTGCGTAACCCAGCTGTTAGGGACAACAAAAATAAAAAGGTAGTTGCTCACTGACTAAAGTTGATATTTTCTGCTGGTGCTCACATCTGAAAAGGACTTTAATGTGTTGGCTCACCTCCTCCTTCCCATCCACCCACCCCCACCTTGTTTTGTCGTGTCCACTTCACCATCCTAACAGGAGCTGGCAGCAACAGCCCAACAGGATGAAAACAGGAGCACCAAATTACACTGCAGCACACCGACACGTCGGAGAGCCTGATTACAAAATGTGGCTGCAGGCTAAACTGCAAACATGAAGAGCGAGAGCAGAATATTCATGAACAATGTTTACAGAAGAATCTACCATGAAGGTTTAAATGTAAATATGAGAATTCTGATGAACTGGTTGATGTCATGATTTTATGCTCAGAATATTCATGGTTCATCAGGTGAGGGATAAACACAGGTTTTCTGTCACATCCAGCACGAACTGCTGCTCATTGGGTATTTTTATGACCATTCAATTATGAGCCCACAGTCATTGTTTTTTTCCTCCTAAAAGATTAATAAACAGCAGAATCTGTAAAGCAGACATGTAGCTTCATTGGTTTCAAAACATAGAAAAAAGACCTGTGACAGGTGCGAACTGAGTTATTGATCTGACGTTATCAAATATGTCAAATTTGTGCTCTGCTGTGAGCGTCGTTGGACGATCAGATGATCTGATGGAAGAGATCATTTCTGATCAGATGCTGCTTCCCAGCAGAGATCCTGTTAGAGTTCTGCTGTGATCTGAGATCTGTGTTGCAAAGGTATAACCACTACTCTGGAGAACATCCAGGTGGTTTTCCTCTCACTGACAAGTGACGAGGAACAGATCGGACATTTCCTGATCATCTGCAGCCTTCATGCTGGATTTATCTTTCTTTGGACCAAATACACATTTATTTCTCTTTCGTTCTATTACTCTGTCTCAACAAGGACTAGACTGGGATCTAGTCCCTATTGGGGTTTAGAGACCGGACTGGGGTCTAGTCCCTGTTGATGGGCCATCCAACAGGGACTAAACCCCAGATATCCAGAATACACTGAAGAGATTTTTTTATCCCTTCTGGTCTGGGAACACCTAAGGATCTCTCAGAGGATCTGATTAGTGTCTCTGGGGAGAAGGATGTTTAGATTTTCCCTCTGAATCTGTTGTTGACACCAGTGGTTATCTAACTGGGGTCAGGGACCCCCAGGTAGGGGGGGGCTTCAAAGAGCACAGGGGACCACAGAGCTTTAAATATTTAAAGCCTGTGTGATTAAAATTAAGACCATGTCCAGAAATGAGTTGAGGTTGATCAGCTTAAAGTGCTAATGACACAATTTTTACATTTTTATTTATTTAACGTTTTACATATTTTAGCGACCAAAATGTTATTGGTGATGATCTATGTAACAGTTACAAGCACGCCTGCATAACTTGGTTGAAACACTGCCACATTTCAGGCATATTTGACTGTAGCACTGCTCACTACAGGAAGTGACGTCAGTGCAAGATCATCTACATTACCAGCTCTGTTGACAGGTATGCTAGTGGCTTTACTGCTAGTGGTGGATCCCTACACAACCACCTGGATTTACGACTACCTCACAAACAGACCACAGTTTGTGAGACTGACAGGTTGTGTGTCTGAGATGGTGGTCAGCAGCACTGGAGCACCACAAGGGACTGTACTCTCACCATTCCTCTTTACACTGTACACCTCAGACTTCCAGTATAACTCTGAGTCCTGTCATCTGCAGAAATATTCTGATGACTCTGCTGTTGTGGGGTGTATTAGTGATGGACAAGAAGCCGAATACAGGGAACTTGTCAATCAGTTTGTGAAATGGTGCAGTAACAATCAGCTCATCTTAAATACCAGCAAGACTAAAGAGATGATTGTTGACTTCCAGGAGGAGCAAGAATAAGCAGCATAGTCCTGTCTACATCCTGGAAGAGGAGGTGGAGGTGGTAGAGAACTACAAATACCTTGGAGTTCAGCTGGACAACAGACTTGATTGGAAATGCAACTGTGACTACATCTACAAGAAAGGTCTGAGCAGACTCTTCTTCTTAAGGAAGCTAAAATCATTTAATGTCTGCAAAAAGATGTTGCAGATCTTCTATAAGTCTGTGGTAGAAAGTGCAATTAGCTTTGCAGCCATCTGCTGGGGCAGCAGCATCAGAACCAGAGACTTGAAGAAACTAAACAAGCTGATCAAGAAAGCTGGTTCTGTGCTGGGGATAACTCTGGAGCCGCTGGAGCTGATCGTTCAGAAAAGAATGCTTCACAAGCTGATGAAGATGATGGAGGACACTTCCCATCCTCTCCACAACACGGTGAAGAATCAACAGAGTGTGTTCAGGGAGGCTGCGTCAAGTTCGCTGTAGGACGGAGAGATACAGGAATTCATTCCTGCCAGCAACCATCACCCTAAAGAACAAGACTAACTGACTTTTTGTTTATTTATAAAAAAAAAAAAAAAAAAAAAAAAAGTGAGCTTTTACAATACTGAATTTCCCTTCGGGGATGAATAAAGTATTTTTCATTTCATTTCATTTCATTTCATTTGTAGCAGTTTTTATGTG